>JAJOZX010000168.1:237500-470000 GCA_023014485.1 Bathynomus jamesi | reverse complement strand
TTTGTAAGTAATAAACGTGAAGTATCTTGAATATACAGTATATATGCATATTTTGTAAGTAATGAACGTGAAGCATTATGAATAAATACATATGATCATTTATATATACAGGGTGTTCCAAAAAGACCTGGACAACTTTGGTTGTTAATAAATTTAGAACCACAAATAATAAAACGATACCGTTTGTTTTATATGATAAAGAAACTCATATAGTTTTCTTTTGTTTCAGGTTTGGTGGTTTAATGCAAAAGAAAATGGCGACTCCACAGGAGAAAGCTCTGTGCGTCGAATGGTTCATCGAGACGAGATCCGACATCCAATTTCAGCGTAATTTCAGTACAAGGTATGGAAGGAATCTGCCGTCGCAGAGTAGTATCAGAGAGTGGTACAAGAGGTTTAAGGAGACTGGAAGTGTCCTGAAACAGAAGAGTACCGGTCGACCAAGCACAAGTGCGGCAGACGTTGAACGAGTGCGTGAATCATTTGAACAAAGTCCCAGAAAATCAATCCGACGCGCATCCAGAGAATTGGCACTATCAACCACCACTGTGCACAGGATTTTCCATAAAAGTCTGAAGCTTTATGCCAAAAAGGTGCAGATGCTGCAGGATCTCAAACCAGATGACGGACCCAAACGCAAGACGTTTGCCGTGAAATTCTCAGCAGCGTAGAGGATGACAAAGATCACCTGAAAAAGGTCATATTCACAGATGAAGCTTGTTTTCATGTAACCGGCACAATGTGAGGATCTGGGGCTCTGAAAAACCGCACGTGGTCATTGAGCACATACGCGACAGTCTAAACTTTAGACTTTAGACTCTAAAGGAAGGTCAGTGTGTGGTGTGGCCTTCTCTATGACCTCTTGGTGGGTCCTTTTTTCTTTGCGGAGGATACAGTCACCTCAACAATTTACCTAGACATGTTGGAAGGATTCACATTCCCACAGAGTACAGACCTGCAACCCGATACCATTTTTCAACAGGACGGCGGTCCCCCTCACTGGCCCTTAGTCGTTCGAGCCGTCCTGAATGACAAATTTCCAGGCTACTGGATTGGTCGAGACGGACCAACCACCAACCACCTGGCCCCCACGATCACCAGACATAAACCCCCTTGATTTTTTTCTGTGGGGGTTTGTCAAAGATGTGGTCTACAAGACCAAGGTTGCAAACCTGCAGGATCTTCGTGCTCGGATCACAGCTGTATGCGCACTGGTGGGCGCCAACATGGTGAGCCGAACATGACAAGAACTCGTTTACCGCCTTGATGTCCTGCGCGCGACAAACGGAGCGCACATTGAAGTGTATTGATGATGTGCACAAAACGTTATGAGTTTCTGTATCATACAAACCAAACGGTACCGTTGTATCATTTGTGGTTCTAAAGATATTGACAACCAAAGTTGTCCAGGTCTTTTTGGAACACTCAATATATTTTTCCCAACCTTTTTTTCTTAGCTAAATGCGCCTCGGTGATCTAGTGGTTAGCGTCGCTGACTACGAATCCATCGACCCCGGGTTCGAAACCCGGTGACGGCAGCCGGCGCGCAGCAAAACACAGCTGGTCGTCCTTCCACACAATAAAGAAAGTGGTTGGTAGATAAATGGGTACCCTGGGTGGAATAGTGCTTAAGTCGCTGAGCTGCTGGTGTGGCGTGGTTCGGATTCCAGGTTAACTATAGGTCAAAGGTGGAGTGAAAAAGCTTGACCTTCGTCAGAAAGAACAATTCGGGCGGGAGATAACCAAAGGTAAATAATAGTGCATGGAGCTGAAATGTCTTTTGGGCCGTAAGTTTGAACTTTCTGCGCTTTACATAACCGGAATTTTCCAGTTTGATCATCCCCTCCTTGTATAAAACCACTTTTAAACACCCTTGCATAAAACCGATGCTTAACGCAGTTTCGAAAATGGCGTCTGACAGTGATGTGCGTCGTAAACAGAGAGCTGTTATTGAGTTCTTAACCGCAGAAAAGGAAACAGTTGGAAATATTCACAAACGTCTACAAAACGTTTTAGTAGATGTTGTTCATCGAAGCGCAGTTGGACGCTGGTCTAAACGTGTGAGATCATCGGAGAGAGGGAGAGCCAGCGTCGATGATGAGCCACGCAGCGGTCGCTCAATATCGGCTGTGACTTCTCACACTGTGCAACGTGCTAACAGCATCATTCGATCAAATCGGCGCGTCACAAACAAGGAGCTATCACTGGAGCTAGGAATTAGAAGGAAGTGTGAAGACGATAACTCAGCAACTGGGATACTCGAAAGTGTGTTCACGGTTTGTTCCTCACCAACTGACTGAAGATCACACAGCCCAAAGAAAAGAAATTGCTTCCGAGTCGTTGGTTCGATACGAGACAGAAGGGGATGACTTCCTTTCACGAATTGTGACTGGGGATGAGACTTGGGGACACCACTTTGAACCTGAAACAAAATGCCAATCCATGGAGTGGCATCACGCAGACTCCCAACACAAGAAAAAGTTTAAAATGGTTCCCTCTGCAGGAAACGTTATGGCCACCATCTTCTGGGACATGAAAGGGGTGATTCTGGTGGGTGGACATTATAAAGGAAGGACAAACAATCAACTCAGAGGCATATATTTCTACCCTACAGAAACTCCAGAGACGAATAAAGCGAGTTCGACCGGAGAGAAAACTGGAAGACGTCCTATCTTTTGCACGATAACGCAAGACCGCACAACAGTTTGCAAACGAGAGAGGCCATCACAAAAATGCGCTTGACTATGTTACCCCACCCTCCATACATCCCGGATCTGGCACCTTCAGACTTCCATTTGTTTGAGTCAATGAAGGATGCTATTCTTGGAAGAAAGTTTCAGAGTGACGATGAGGTTCTTGAGGAGGTTAAGAGATGGCTCGAGCGGAACCCAGCGGACTTTTACCAGTAAGGAATAAAGGCCCTTGTTTCGAGATGGAGGAAAGTAGAAAAGGATGGAGATTATGTGGAAAAATAAAAACTTGTAAAAAAGGTAACTACTTGTGTACAAAATTTCTGGAACTTACAAGGAAACTTGAAAAGAAAAAAAAAGGTGGGTCAATGTGTATATATACGGAAGAGTGATTTCTTTTCTGCTGTTCTACGGGGCGGAGACTACTATACAACTTTTTATGGCTCTTGACAGGGGAGAAATATTTTCTTCGCAAGATTTGGCCAACATTTGTGGAACTGCTCACGCTGGGACAATGGATTGTCACACGAGATGTAAGTAGATAAAATTATATCTTTGTAATTCATTTAATTTTTTTGTCAAAGTGCTTAATTTAAGACCCTTTTCTCTATGTTTAAAGTCGAATTTTCTATATAAACTTGAATATGGCCGTAAAATATTGTAAAACTTTCCTGATTTAAAAAATAAATATGTGAACTTCAATGTAACCATAAAATAAATTAAAAATTTTCTGGTTACAATCCCCATTTTTTTTTCTCTCTTAAAGGAGTTGGGCGGAGCTGGATCGTGTTACAGAAATGTTTTATAATAGCGTTAAAGAAATTCAACTCAACGACGACTGAATAAGGGATCAGAAGTTTTACAAGACACTCGGTCCTACGAGTGCGAGACGCAGAGCGAATGCATTATCATGGATGAAATGATGTAAGCTTTTCCTTTTCTTGTATGTGTGTCGGGTAAGAATAAACCAAGTATTTTCAACATTTTATTAAATGATAAAACTATGAGGGACATTTTATAAATTAATACATAATTTCATTTACTGTTTACACATAATACAAATAGAAGAGACAATAATCTCGTTTTATACATTATATATATATATATATATATATATAAACAAATTTATTTAATTACAGATTTAACAGCCAATACATTTTAAATAAGTTATAGAACATAATCTCCGTCCTCATACCGTATGTTACACAAATTATAATTATTAGGGGATGCATTTTATAAATTAGTTACAGAATTAACGTCCATCACATTTTAAAATAGTTACAGAACATGATCCCTGTCCTTAAGCTTTACACAAATTATTAGTATTTGGGATACATTCTTTAATTTTTTCAATATAATAATGAAAGCTATACTGCACATATTGTTACAAATTAAAATAATTAACTGATCAAGTTACAATTATATATATATATATATATATATATATATATATAACATCACACAATACATCGTGTGCCTACAAACGGGAATAATTACAAGAATTCCTTAAATCTCCCTCTACTAGCCATATGCATGAGAAAAAACAAACAGTACATGCCACAGACATTGCTGTAGTAGCTCTGGAATCGGTAAGGATTCCACACTATCTGACGAATTTGTAGCTGCTCGAGAAATTTTAAAATAACACCATCATTCCTTGGATGTTCGCCTAGTGAATTAAAATAGTACATTCACTCCCTATTTTTAAAATAAATGGCTATCCAATGAACCCCTTCTCTACTACTAACATCCGTATTTAGAATAAGTGCGCCGCAGTCTCTCGTAGTTGGTAATTTCAACGTTTCATTCTTCCCAAACACGCCAATAAATTTGGTGCGTGAATCGATCACTCTTCATCTCTCTCTGGAGTGTATTCGTGTCCATTTTTAAAAGTCTGTGACTACACCCCTAAACCTGTCAACTACGATTAGGGCTTGCGACTCGAGGTAAACTACTACACTAATAGGGGCGTTTAGCGGCTTGGCGAATTCCAATCTGACTGAGATGTTCCCACTCTATTGTGGGCTTATGTGTGTGTTTATACTCCCAGATAAGTCTGGGGAGAGGTCAAACGGGTACATATTGATCCTCTCAATGAATTCCTTTTGCGTTACGACGATTCCTAACTTGATGCAAGTATCAGCAATATGTGCAAGGTTGCTGTACATTCTCGAGCAAAGTGGAAACTCGTCATGTGTAGAATAATTCGTTTCCAATGTCCCACCTAAAGCCACCCCATTGACGTACAGGGTTATATTTTTAAGACCGAAATTTTCGAACTTAAATGCGGTCTTTTTGTATTTTCCATTCACAGAAGCGTGTTCCTACATACCAATTAATATCCTTTTAGGTAGAGCTTCAAGAGCAACATTTTCTATCTGATTCGATGTTAGCCCTGAGGGCACTGTATACAACTTGAGTTGGACTCTATTAATTAGGTATTTAATTAATTAGGTGTGTATTAAATTTTTTTCATTTTTTAGTTTTTTAGCAGAGCTTAATTTCACTCGACGCACGCGGAGATATGTTTCCATAATATGAATCACCACAGGCTTCTAGCTCTCTTCTTGGTCAGCACCCAGATTTAAGCAAATCTCAGGGCTCATAAGGGTGAGCTTTATTTTCATATCGACCCCATTCACAAACAGCTTCTCCTGGAATGTGAAATCTGTGTGGAAGCGCCCAAAGCATTCATATATCTTCTTTTTAGAATTTTTAAATTTGGCATTTATACTACTTTACTTTCATCTATAGCTTGATAATAACCTTCGGTAGTTAAAAAGGTATCCTTCGCTTCTTTTGAAAAGTTGAGGACATTTTCCAGATAGGCCCGTAGGTGATAGTAGCCAGGACCTGCCGAGACGTTGATCTGGTTTAAATACACGTCACACTGACTGAATATAGAGTGTATAGTTTGTTTCTGGCTATACAACGTAATCGTTTTCGCAATCCGTTCCATCTGAATGTGTTATTCGTAGTTTAGCGTACATGTGCACGCAACTTGGGTCATAAAAGCAAGGGCCTGAACTTGGGATCACGAATTCTATAGGAGCATTCGGCGAGCTAATGGTGTTTAGCGAATTAACTGTGATAAAGATACTGTGCTCTATAGATATTTGTGTCGGGGGCATATCGAAGAGGACCAGCTCCGATATACAACATTGTGAACTACGCGGATGGATGAAATGTGCCATGGCGAGTCAGAAATAGTGGTACCTCTCTCGTCAAGTAGTAAACAGTCTATGATTCATGAGAGCAACGTCCGTAGCTTATATCAGTTAAAAAAGTGGTCAACCATAGGTTTCATGCGCTTAGAACACTTCATTTTGATGTCCGTTTACGTTTAACGCCACGAGTTGGTAACCCCTTCTTCTTCCGTACAGGACGCTTCTTCTTCTTCTTCCCCCTCCTACACATTTTTTTCTTTGCATCTTTGATGATTTCATCCAGTGGACGCTTTAAGTGCTTTTTTAGAGCTTCTTTAGGTTTAGCCCCGGCCATTATGTCTTGTACCTGTTGAAACCTGAGTGTAACGCTTTCCTGCCGAGATATCTGGCACCACTCTTCAGCAAGGGGACAGCTGTATGCAGTATGGTTGAAAAAATGGAACTAATCCCACTTCCGCAATGGTATCTCACCCCTCGATAGACTGTGAACGGCGTTCGGGTCATTCTATCAGAGTGCGACAGAAGTGAAGCCTCACTGTTAAGCTCCCGTCACCGAATGGAAACTTTTTCCCCTTAATCGTTCTTATATATATTGAGATACTGGTTAGTAGGTTAGCTGCGACCTTGACATAATGAGGCTTGTCGTATGTGATGCTTAAGCTCCTTCCTCTATGATTAGTAATGTGGGTCATGCGCAGCAGCCGTGCCTGGGTATCCCCAACAAACTAATGCCCGCGATATTGCTGTAAATATAGCACATGTCCGAAAGAGGGTCTCCATCGTTCAGTTTCTCCAATTTCAGTTGATACAATAATCTGCACAAGTCATGTTGTGATTCGTGAAAAGTATCTCTTTGGATAGCTGCCCCATATCTGCCCTCGGTTATAATTTTGAACAGCCCTTTGTCTTTAATATTTCTGCTAGCCTTTGATTTTAGTGTCAAAGTATGTTCCGGGGTATCTTTGTTTACGATTTCGTATACTAAATCAGACGTAAGATTTGAACTTTTCAAACTACCATTTAAGTCTCTCGCAACATCGTCGGCTGTATCATATTGACCCGTTCCTAGTGTTACTTCTGTAGTGTAGTATTGTGCCTCCCCACTCCGGGCGGCGCGCATGGTATCACCCCGAGTTACTCCGGCCTTTCACACTCATCACGGTTTCTGAAAACCATAAAAACGGGTTCTTTATTATCACTACTTCAACATTTGGCAACCAATTGAAATTCGCATATTCCTACCTCATATGATACACGGCCCAATTCAATGGGCCCACGGAGTTCTGTTACAAAGTTGGCCAGGGTGTTGTTAGGATGTACAGAGAGAGAAGAAGAGGAAGGGAGTATGACGTAGCAGTGGTTAAGCGCCATGTTTATATTATTTAAGCTTCGTTATTGATCAGCTTTTATATAGGTGTTGAAGCTTTCTGGGTACCCTAGCCATTTCACCAGGTACATTTTTCTCTTTCCTGAACCTTTGCTACCAAAATTGTTTTCAATTTTAAACACTTTTTTCCTAAATTAATTGTCACTTTCTTCAGCTCGTCACTGTAAAAGCCCCCTGCAATTTCTTCCCCATTCAAATCTTCAACGTAATACAGCATTATCTCGTCCTTAGTTCTTATAGCCCTAAATTTAAAAATCTCACGTGTCCAACCTTGCTCAAATCCCTTCGCGAATTTATTCCCCGAACGCGACAGTCTTACATAATCATTGATTTTGAAACGCGTAGAGCGTGGTGGCACTCTACGAATATCATTTCTCACCTCACGTTCTGTGTGCGTACCTATTTCTAAAAGTTCTTTAGGTGTTGTTCCAATCGCTCGGTGATGTGAACTGTTGTAAGATAAGGCCAGCGAATCCAGAATGTCTATATATCTGTATGTGTTTTTATGTGTGAAATAGCGATGCATGCGTTCCTTTATGGTACGCTGAACTCTTTCAGCTAAAGATGCTTTATACAGAATTGCTAGTGTAATAACGGATATTAAACTCTATCAACATGTTCTGAAAAGCTCGGCCTATAAATTCTTTCCCCATGTCCGTACAAAAATAGCCAGGAATCCTGTTTTCTTTCAACATCAACGTTTTGGTGGTTTTAGCAACTGTTTCAGGCGATTTATTTTCAGGGGAATTAGCCACAAATATATAGAGAATACATATATTATGAATAGGATGTAGCGGTAGTCTCCATTATATACTGAATATCTCTGCATGTCTGTTAAATCCGCCTGCCAAATAGAATCAACCGAGGCTGCTGTTGTCTTGCCTGTTTTAAACCTTTTTCTCACAGGCTTATGAAGTGTATAAGCATCCTGCTCCCGCAAAACCTCTTAACATCTTTTTTCCCTACTCCCTCTTTATAAACGCCTCTGTACAGTCTATTAACGCCACCGTAGGAGGCTGGGCTAGAAATGTCATAATAACGTTTTCTTAATATGTTAGCCATTTGCGTATTTTAGAGGCGCCCGGGGAGGGTTGGCAGTTGTTGTTTGGTCTCTTCTTTCTCCTCTTCAGAGATGTTGCCGCTGGGGTGAAGGCGTATTCAGCTGTGGTACATTCTAGGCTTGTCCCAATCTTTTAACCTGTTCAGATTACCTATCAGTGTTTTTGGGAAGTTTATTTGCTGTCGTCTCGCTTTAATATGTTCCCATCCTGCTAGTGAGGGTCTATCCCATTTTCTCACCAAGTCATGTACAATGTCAATGATGTTCGAGCCCTGTACCTTTGATCCTTCGACAACAACCTCACCTGTATCGGTTCATTGTATAATGGTCAATAGATAATAAAGACTTAAGCCTTTATTCCTCAATGTATGTGGGAGACTGCTTTTTAATACATGCTCGATATGATGCGGGGTCGCGCCGTTGTTCTTTGGTTGTTCGTCTCTTGCCTCAACCCCAGGTCATATGCCTCCATGCTCAACGTCGTCTGCGCTGTGTCTTGTAACTACGGGGACCTCTGTCGGATTCTTATAATTTTCGTACTCATGAAGAAATTTCTGCAGAACTTCTTGGTATAAGATTCTTTTCTCATCAGGAGACTTTTCACTCTTTAATATGTCTAACAATTCGCTTTCCATTCTTTTAAGCCTGCTTTTACGGGGTTCTAGAATCGTATCTGGACTCTTTGAGCTTCGTAGTGAAGCATACACGTCGTGTGGAATCACGACTACTTTCTTCATTATATTAAACTAGTCAGTAAAGTCTCCAAAACTGAAAATAAGATGAGTAGGAATGAGCCCCCTCTTTGTACAATAATTCGCTTTTTCTTCCACACAGTTTGACTTTTACGAGCGAGTGCACGTATTATGTTATTGTAATGACGTAGGCGAGCCTTATGAGGGGGTTTCATTGGTACATTACATTTTATAACGTTAAGACAGATTTCACAGATGCATTTTAAAAATTCGGAGTCGATATTTTTAATAAACATCTGTTGCATTTCCCGGGACAGTCGATGATAGATTTTTATTAGTTCACGGTATTTCTTTAACCTCTTTGTCATTCTGGGATAAACACCGTTTCAGCCTCGTTTGGGAATATATTCGTTTTTAGAAGCACCCTAAACGTGTTTCGTGGGTGAAGTTCACAAACCAAATATCCGTAACGTTGGCTTGTAGCTTCTTTATAAACTTCCAAAAACTCCTTACGCTGATTCAGGAACATTTGATTGGCTAATATCCCAATTTGCGACACATCTCTACGTTCTGCGAATAAGACTATATACTTTGTATTTAGGGACACATCGCGCATGTATCTATTTTTGAAAAATAGATTCTGATTGATGAAGAATACGCTTATGTTAAGATGATGGGAGAACACTGTAAATGTCTCGGCAAACGTTTTATCCATTTCTAACATGAGATCATCAATGACAATGACCGTGTGCTCATTACCCTTCAAAGAGCTAACATCATAAACACCTTCGTGGAACAAAATATCATAACTTGGTACTCCTTGAATACGGGCTGGTATGTCAAATAGCACCATTTGACTTTATGCACAAATTTTGAGAACATCTTATCTTTAATGATTTTAGCATAAACACAATTTTACCACATCCTGTAGGGCCAGATATAATGCATGTGGAGGGATTCGTTAGTGGAACATTTACAAAATACAATAAAATTTTAAGTGATGCTCCTTATATTCTAGTCTTGTTTTTCTTTTTCTTCCTCAGAACCGTGAATGATGACGAGGATGATGTACTGTGCCAGCAACATGTCCCCATCATAGACATTGCTGATGATGCTGATGACAGTGTAGGTTTTGTTGAGGCTACAGACTCCACCCTCGCTAGCAAGCACCCAGCAACGTCAACTGTAGCAACCACATGCGACAATTCGAGGAGAAAACGTGGGCATGGCGAAGTTGATGATTCGCTTTCCACGTCAGGTGTAAAGCGCGCCAGGAGTGCACCGGCTGTTAGACCAACAGTAATAAAGCCCGCCCCAGCCCTCTACGTCTTACGATACAGCCTCCACATTAGTTCCTTCTAACAATAAAACTGTGCCCCCTTATTCCTTTTCAATACCGTCCGTACCCTCCACAGCAGCATCTCATTCTGTAGACAGTAGCATAACATTCGAGCTGGTGCGTACCATCAACCCCACCCCAGCCCTGACTAGAAACCGGTACGTAGTCAGGGTCGACCCGCTAACCATGTATAGCAGCGGTGTTGAACACGGACTGCGACATGTAGTCGAACGTATTGTAGAGTTTGCCCTTCAGAACAGTGAGGGACGTGAAGCCAGGACGCGAATGTCTTTCGGGTTCGAGTGAGATATACTGTAGATGATTTCTGGGTAGTAATTCCATACAGGCACTTGGCTGCTGTGGATATAGACTAGATTTTGAGACGTATAATGCAGGCCTCTCAAAGTAGCATCGCATTCAACATAGACAACTTCACTTCACGATAGATATACAGTAGATCGCGTATACCATGTTGGGGGACATACGGCCACACCTTATACGCTTAACTTCAATTCTCAGGATATTTACAGACGGCATATAAACACCGAGCGTGGTTGCGGCTTTATAACAATAGTCTTGGCTCATATGTTTACTGTGCTAAATACAATTGCATATAATATCTGGCTGCCGACGGTTGTGCAGCGTGCCTGTAAAATGGCCGCAGCCTGCAAGATCGAGTTTGACTGCAATATGGGGCCTGAAGAGCTGAGAAGGGTAGAGCAGGAAATGAATGTTCGTATAGTTGTATTTGGAATGGATGATCGTCGTAGGACTGTGTATGTTTTTAAAAGCAGTGTGAGAGAATGTACAAAACCTCTACTTATTTTAGGGCTGTCAGGGACAACGTATCTCCCCATCTGCAATCAATATAAGGGCTCTTTACGCGAGTTATGATAAAAGTCGAAAATATAGAACGCATCATGATTTGTGTAAAGGATGTCTCGAGTTTGCGGATGATATAGTGAAGCATTGTAAGGATTGCCAAATGGTATGTGAGCAGTGTAAAAGCTCCAAATGTGTAGCTGAAATGTGTAGCCGTGTAGCTGAAGCTGAGAATAGGGACTGTAATGTGTGTAGACGCACATTTTTCAATAACAACTGTTTTGAATTCCATAAATCAAATGGAACGTGCAGGAAAATGAGAATCTGCGAATGCGACATGCTTCATATGATGAACAAGTGGGGAAAATTCATGCATAAATCTTATGAAATTTGTTGTTCTACATGCCATGAGATATATAAGGCTGATGATGTAAAGCATGTATGCTATATGAGAGACGCCAAACCTAAAAATAAGCCTTGTATAACTGTATACTACGATATAGAGACATACACGGATGCTGAAACCAAAGTAGTTATCCCATATGTACTTGTAACCCAGACTATCTGCAACGAGTGCATGAACGTCGAGTGTGATAAGTGTCGCAAATGTGGTAAACGAACATACGTTTTTAAAACGAGCCCACACGACAACCCCGTGAAGCTCTTTGTGTCCTATATTGTCAAGTTAGTGGACAAGTTCAAAAAATTACTGTGTATATTCTTCCCCATAAAGGCGCAAAATTTGACACACAATTCCTTTATAAGGAACTGTTTGAACGCGAATCATCGGAAATAATTACACCCGATCCCTTGAAAAGAGGAAACAAGCTTGTACAAATGCAAATAAGAGGTAATGTCCAGTTTAAAGACACTTTATTATTCACACTTTATAAATTACCCAAGCTACCCAAGGTGATGGGCGTAGCCACCGAAGTTTCAAAAGTATTTCCCATACACTTTCCTCACTAGCGAAACTTTAAATTACGTAGGACTGCCACCCGCGAAACATTATTTTAACTATGCCAACATGAGTGATAGTGAGCGTGAAGATTTTGAGAGGTACTACAAAAGTTTTAATGAAGCTAATCCTTATAATATAGCGGATGAATGTGAGCGTTATTGTGTGAATGACGTACGCGTACTTAGAGTATGTTTCCAGCCCTGTAGAAGGATGTATATAGTCCGATTCAACTGCGACCCGCTACAAGCCGCAATCACGATCGCCTCATTGTGTTTTACTGTGTTCAATAACAACTTCATGCTTAAAGATACACTGGCCATTATTCACAGAAACAACTCACGCAGTTATGGGCTTAAGGATATTTATTGACTCATACATATGCAGCAACAGACCGGTGTATACATAAAACATGCCCGCAACACGGGGAAGTGGCCATTAAGGTCACCGGTCGTGTTTTTTGGGTGGATGGTCTAAGCGAAGACCATGTCACTAGTGAGAAGACTGCATACTCGTAGAAGATATCCATGGTAGATCTCCTGCCGACAGTCTCGCATGGACCCGCACCCGAGACCAACTTATAAGCTCCCAGTTCGCTCACAAGGTCTTGTGAGAGCACAAATATTATGAGCGGATGGAGACAGATGGACAGTACCGCTAAGAAATAAACACCATCAGGAGTTCAATGGTGCTGGATCCTCTCAAATGCGGCGATACTTTGTTTGGCGGGCGCACAAACCCATTCAAACGATACTTGCCACCTACGGAGGGCGTGAAACTCTATTACTACGACTTCTGTTCTTTATACCCCTACGTGATGAAGAACAATTCATACCCCGTAGGCACACCTGAAAAACTGGTGTGCCCCGCCCTGCCTACCATCGAAGAGTTCTCAGCTAATTTGAACGAGAACTACTTCGGTCTTTCTTTCGTAGATGTGCTTCCCCCTCACGATTTATGGATGCCAATCTTACTTGTCGCTATAGATCACAAGCTTATGTTTTCCCTGCGCATGAAGTGCGAACAATGGGGAGAACAATGGGGCATGTAATCATACAACCAACCAGAGGAAGATTAGAGGCGTGTATACAAGTCCTGAGCTATCCCTAGCTATTCATCACGGTTACAGAATATTGAAGATATATGAGGTGTGGAGGTTTCAGGAGCTTCCCAACCTTTCCACACCATATATAAACACTTTTTTGAAGGATAAGGTAGAAGCATCAGGATACACGCGAGGAGTCGAGACCGAAAATGAAAAATCGGCGTATCTTCAACGCTACCGTGATCGTGAAGGGATACAACTTGAACGGGACCAAATTGCGAAGAACCCTGGCGAATGCTTTAGTGCAAAGTTGTGCCTAAATAGTCTTTGGGGGAAATTTGCTCAGAATACAGACAAGCAAACGTCCACCTAGCCAAAAGTTATAACGAGGCGTGGGATTACGCCAACGCTCCCGATAAAGAGGTCATGGAGATCGTGAATGTGGGTAATACGTACAAAATAAAGTACAACAGAACCGAATTGGTTACAGATACATAACGTGTTACAAACATACCTGTAGCCAGTTTCACAACAACATACGCCCGCATCAAACTTTGGAGTCTACTGCATTCTCTTGGATGGAGGGTTCTGTAGACAGACACAAATTGTGTGATATTCACGGAGAAGGAAGGTGAATACATGCCACCTGTTGGGAAATTCCTCAGAGAGTTGACTGACGAGATGAAGGATGAGTATGGAGATAGCGCCTACGCTGATTCTTTTGTCTCAACAGGTCCAAAAACTTACAGAGTACGGGTGAGGGTAGGGGGCGAAATGAGATATATCGTGAAGGCGAAAGGCATCACGCTTAACCAGGCGAACTGGCGGATGGTCAATTTTGATTCGCTGAAGGAGCTAGTGAGCTTAGAAGATGAGGTGACCAACCACCCCAACTGACTGTTGGAACTCAATTTTCGGGCACAGAAGCTGGGGAGGCGTGAAGGAACTTAGGGGCACGAAAGTGTGTCGTAACACATATAGGAAACACTACCAGGGGCCTGGCACCTACGATACTGTTCCATTTGGATACTGCGAGGCGTGAATATTGCTATAATTTTAGCGTATATATACTTTTTGACGAAATTTTACAGTTTATTTATTTTTCTAATTATTACATGTATTTATCAGTTATGGTGCATGAATATTTATTTATTTATATATATATAATATATATATATATATATTATATATATATATATATATATCATGAATTAGAGACTATTTACTTGTTGACGATGTTTTACATTTTTTATTTTTCTATTTAAAATAAATCACGTTTCAGTTAGCGTTTCATTTTCACCTTTTTGTATGTGTGTGCTTGTGTGTGTACATGAAAAGCTCTAAGTACCACCCACTGCATGTTGTTGCCCAATAAAATGATCCACGTGATTCATGCTGCTAATCGGGACATATCCTTCCTGCGTACTCAGTTGAGCTCCGCATGCACTGGTTCTAAGACGTATCTTTTTAACTGTTAAAGATTTCTCGCGAAGAAGAAAAAGCGATGGCTTCCAATGATGTTGCATGCTCTACATTCCTGAAGTGGTACTCAGTAAAGTCTACAGATGTGGTGAACACCCAAAGAATTTCCTGTCATCACTCCTTTGATTCCTTTAAGACCAAATTAATTCGTGCGAAGCATGAGGAGCACGACGTCCACATACTCTATGGTTCTTCCGGCGAGGGCATTGCGGGGTTTCGCAGTACAAACGATGTAATGGATTATACTGTAGGATTAAACTGCACTAGAGCGTTCATATATCGTGAAGTGAAAGAAGCCACGCTTGCAGAAGAGAAGCAAAGGATCTGGGTTGTGAACCTTGTTGATGATTGGTGTAAATCGTGTGATTATGGACAGTTTGAAATATTTCTACCATTACATCCATGTATATTATGACGAGGTGCGCAGTGAAGTTGTAGCTAAAGGCTTGTGCGAGTTTGTAGTAGAGTTTAGGAACGAGTATTGTTTGTCCAGCAAAAAGGACAAGTACAGATACATGTTTCTCTCAAATAAATCGCTGGAGTGTTAATAAAAACGTGCATAGTTCGAGAAAGTACAATAGAGGAATACCCCTGAACGTACTGTAGATGTATGGTATACATTCCGGGGAGTGGGTGTGATAAAACATTAAAACCGATATTACTTCATGTATCGCAGATGGAAAAATTCTCTGAGCACCTACTCAGTATAATGGGGTACAAATATTCGGATGATCCGCGCAGCGAATCTTTTATGTTGGAACAATCTCGTACACGAATCATTAACACCTGGAATCGAAGCAACTCCGTGTGACTCATACCCACCCAATACCTCCCTCACCCATCCACCCGCACGGCCCCTCCGAGTTCAAAAACAACGCGCCTGCTGTTCATAGTCGTCTCAGAGCTTGACCCGTCTGGACGTTCTCACCTCGCAGGAACAGTAGAAAACTATTAAAAGATGGAGCTTCCGTTGAGTAGCATACTCAACGCAGTATACGACGTGTCCGTGTTGAATTCTGTGCGTGTATTCAGGCGTAATACCGGTACTTTTAATTATGTACTTGAAACGAAATGTAGACATTCAAACTCCGGTTGACGCACTGTTATTTATTTAAGTGTTGAAGAGATGGATAGAATCTTCGTGTTGGTTGAGAAACGGGGAGAAGACAATTACAAAATACTTGCAGGTGTAGGCTCAAAAAGAGAGCAGATTAGCGATGCACACTCATACGCCATTATTTGTACGCTATCCATAAATCGTGATACAAAACATCCCTGCGTTGATATACGATTGATGTGGAAGAATGCTGCTGCCAATAACACCCTTACCCCCACACGGAGCCGTTTCATTGTCGACAGAATGTTTAATGTTTGAAGTCGTCGGGTTCTGTAAACTGAAACCTATATTACAGGTACGTGCTGCTGATATGCGCTATTTTGACACGGTGCTTGAATACGCGTACACCATACTGCTCGACGATTTTACCAAGTGTAGGGCCGAACAAGACGAGAATTGTTTGGAACTGGCTGCGTATTTAGAAGGTGCAGACTCCTCAAAATATCATGAACTTTGCTAAAAAGGGCTAGATCGGTACAAGGCTGAACTCGCCTTCACTGTTCACCCTGAAGAATTATTTTATATAAGACACAGTTGTCGGCACGATTTAGAAACATACTTTAATTGCCGATATGAGTTGTGAAGAAGAATTTACAGTTGAAAAGGTCAGCGTTGAAAGAATAAACAACCTTTTGGAAAGGAGTGTTTATAAACTTAAATTTAATGGTGATGTTGTAGCAAACGATGTCGTCTTTGTGCGTGCTTTTGACTGTATTCTATCTGCGTTTAAAGAGGGTGATAGTTTGTCTCCCAATTGTAAAGTGGGTACAAAAATAGTGTTAAATGAATTGAAAGCCCTTTATATTGAATATAGATACCCGCATACTTTGAGTGGTGAATTAATATTAAAAATTAATAAAATAAAATAAAATATTTAAGCAGCATGATAACATGGTAGCGGTGACGTCGCTGTGGCATAATAATGACGTACAGAGCAATGAGGATGTAAGAAGGACTCGATCACGTGCGAGTTTACTATTTTATTTAAGCATGGCAGAACTTAAAGCATGTATTTCCATTTTGATGTGTATATTAAACGTGTATTTTGATGTATATAGAAATCTTCTGTACTAGCTGCATTATTTTTTATGCATATATATATAAGCACACCGGAAAAAAATTAGTCACCCCTAATAGCACCGATAGTAGGAAGTTCAAGGTCACACAGAGGGCGCTGATGTAGCATTGGTAAGTGACAAGTAGCGGTGACGTAGCACATAGGATCAGATCTGTTTCGTGAGGTGGTGAAGAACAAAGTGTGTGTTGGATATAGTCTGCAAAATGGGTCGTGAGGCAGACGTTACTCAGTGGCAAAAAGGAGCCATCATGTTTGGCAGAGCCCACGGACACAAAATGTCTGAAGTAGCCCAATTTGTTGGTGTGTCAACGCGTACTGTCCAGCGAGTTTACAAAGAGTGGTGTAGTTCGCAATCAACTGACAATCGACGGCGTAACTGTGGCCGGAAAACAATTCTCGACAATAGGGGCCGCCGCCATGTTTCTCGTCTAGTAACTGCAAATCGTTTTCAAACCAGAGAACAATTGCTCCAAGAAACCAATGAGGTTCTCCAGCGACCAATTTCCGAACGGACATTGCGACGAGAACTGCATGCGATGGACATCTGGAGCAGGGTACCACGGAAGAGGCCGCTGTTAACAGCAAGTCACAAATTGGCACGTTATAAATGGGCTCAGAGGCAAAAAACCGAACTGCGGCAGATTGGAAACGTGTAATTTGGTCCGATGAGTCCCGTTTTGTTGTTCTCCAATGATGGGAGGCGACGAGTACATCGCAGGTCCAATGAAGCCTTTAATCCTGAATGCGTCGAAGGTGTTGTTCAGGATGGAAACAGAAAGTGAAGCGCAGGAATAGACACCCACGGACTCTGGCGGAACTTCGGGACCGGCTGATGAACGAGTGGCAGCAAATCGATGTTCAGTACATGCACAACCTCGTAGAGTCTCTGCCTCGCCGGATTCGTGCGGTTATCAAGGCCAGAGGCGCCGTCACACGTTATTAGGTACATTTTGAGGGGTGACTAATTTTTGTCCGTGTGTGCTTATATATATTATATTTAATATATATATATATATATATATATATATATATATATATATATATATATATATATATTTAAGCGTGGTAGAAACCGTCCTTAATCCATGTATTTCCATATATTGTATATTAAACATCATATGTGTGTATTTTGTTGTATATAGAATTCTTCTGTGCTATTTGTATTATTTTTGATACCTATATATACATATGTTAAATAACACCATTTATTCCTATTTTTATTGCAGTTCTATACTGCTGTGATATTATTCATGTAAATATATGTAATTCGTATTATCTCTGTTTTTACACCTAATGTGTATATACATATTTTGTATTTCAGTATATATTAAATAGTCAGAAGCTGTAGCTGTGTTTTATTTACACCATTTAAACAAACATCAGTGGAAATGAAGGGTATATGCTGTGTGTGTGTGTGTGTGTTATATATATATATACGATACAGTGTGTGTCTGTGTGTTTATGTGTGTGTGTGTTTGAGGCATAGCGACGGTAATTCACAATTATATGCCCATAAATAACTGTGTCCGCCAAATACGACTGGCTGTGAGTTGACGGCTACCTCCTAAGCCTGATGGCTGTGATGCTGAAGGCACCAATATGCGATGCTCCATGGCTACGAACGGATGGATCTTCTCTCTCTATCCTTGTGTTTTGTAGTAATGCTTAGTTAAGAATATTAATTTCTGTTTAATTAAATAAGATAATGTTTAATGTAAATCATTTACTAATAATTATGAAATTACGAAAAAGTATGTTGTTAGATTTAAATTGTTTAAAATGGTTAGAGTTGGCAGTCCTGAATAGGGGCCGAAAAAGAGTGGCTACCCATAAGGGAGTCAGTCTTGAGGCAGGCGCGTTACGCGTAAGTTGACGAAATGTAACGTAAAATTAATTAATTGTGTGTTCCTCTCCGACCTAAATTATTATAATAGAAATTTCATACTCGCATCCCCTAACTTAACTAAACCATTTTCGGAATTAATAAAACGTTCACAAGTGTTAAAAAAGAGTATTAATAACCCCCCTTCCCCCTTTGTTTTGTAACGGTTTTCAGTCTCGGCGTGCTACCGAATATTTATAAACGTGAAAAAGAGTAGAGAAACAAAGTGATAAATGAAATAAAGAGCCGATAGAGAATAAATAGAGAGCAGAAAGTAGCGTAAATAATGAAGAGAAAGTAAATAATAAGGGTGAACACTACATCTGGTGGCGAGCGGTGGTCTTACATCATATTTTGTGAGGCTTACCCACGTGACTTAGTATTTCGATTAAAATTCTTCAAACCCGGTATATTAGCCAATAGCGTTAATGAATATTTTATTTCGATTATTAAAATATCTAAATGCAAAGTTTATCCCGTTTGCAGGCAAATTTCGATTTTCATTCCTTAAAAATTCATTGTGAATGAAATTTCAAAATGGCGCGTCGCGTTCGACATCCTTATAGCGTCCTTTACAAACTTCGCGCCTAAAAATTTAATTTTTTTTTCCTTTCTTTTCGTGGGAGTTCGTTGATTCTGAAATGTTCGTTTGTTCCATTTATATCGTACGGTTTCGTTGCTTTTCGTAGTCTAGTGACTCAAAAACTTATTTTAGTCGTTAGAGTCGGTAGAAAAACTTGTCCGACTCAATATTGCGAGTCATTATTACGTTAAATTTCGTTCATTCGGTCGGAGAGGACATAGTTTTGAAAATTATCGTGCTGCCTGAAGACTCAATTTTTTTTTTTTCATCTCTTCCACTGTGATGCCTGTTTCAGCTTACCTTTTAAGAATAATGATAATGAATAAATAAATTTTACTGGATTTGTACGTAAGTCAAGTATGTTAGTTTAAATACAGTATGATACACATTTTATATGGTCCTTTCAAAATGTTTCAGCGAAAATTGTACCGCATTTCTAGGTATATATACATATATAGTAAAACATTTCATGAACATGAAAAATTTTCTGGGTTTCATTAGCAGATTTTTGATTATATTTCGATTGCTTGTATATAATAATAGGATTATTTTGTTTATATAGATTTACGGGCTTTTTGCTTCGCTCGCTTCGCGCTATATAGGTTAAGTTACAGTTAATTGACAGTCGAAAGGTAATCTTAAACATATTAAATTTGTCAGATTATAAGTCGCCGTATAGGATTGTGTTAAATTTCAAAATAAGCAGAATTCGTTTAACTGAAATAGAGAAATTGTGTTGTGAAATTTTCTATAAGTTTTTTTTTGGATTTTTTATACTCATTAATTATATACTCATTAATTATATACTTACTTATTAACTTATACGTATATTAGTTATATATATAATTATATATATTTATATACTCATAAAATTTGGTAGGTACGCTGATTATCTTTTTTTTTCCTCTCTGTTCCTTTCGTTCATTTCACGACAATTCCGACATATTTGGTAAAATGGCTATTGTATTGTACTAAAGAAAGATTTCTTGTAGGCCTATCGTAAAATATTGTTCGGAGATTAACCGTTACTACGGTATGTCTATTGAGTAGTAAATTCTTAGTTATTTAACAAAATTTTAATTGGTTTAACATAAATAAGCATAGGATTTTTCTTTAATAAGCACAAATGTTATGCATAAATTCTAAATTGTTCTTTCCGCGCATAACATTGAATTTATTAATTATAGGTCTAAAAGTGCGCAGTAAATTTTATTTTTATTTTGGGAACCTATGTGAGTTAAGGTATACATATTTTACTAAATCTCGATATTATAATTTTTTTTGAATTACAGAAATTTGTGTAGGAAATTCTTTTCATATATTTTCTTTACGTTTTATAAATTCATTCAATAATCAATTTTATTTGTATAGGTAGGCCGATTTTTATTTTTCTTTCCAGTTCAATGACAATGGTAAAATTTTTAGTTCAAATTTAGATTGTATTCTAAAAAGGATGTTTTAATTTGATATTTTAATTTGGGTATTAGAAATGAAAAATGTCCTTTTTTTTTAGTTCGAGCGTTTGCATGGAAAATATTACGAAATTATGTTAGGATATAATGCAAGTTCATTCGGTTAGGGATATTTGTATAGAGGTTCGCTTACAAACAAAGCGACCGCTCTAATTGCAATGTTTTGTTTTGTTTACAGTAGGTTATGTGTATTTTGAGTGCATATTATCTATTCTTATTTAGTATAATTATGCAAATTTAGTTTCACTTGGAAACGATAAATTACTGGATTTTTGTGATTTGCAAACCATACTGGGGTTTCTGTTGAAGGAGAGAGTTGTATCTCAGATGTAATTTGAATTGCGAGTTCAATTCATATGAAATTTGACGTTTCAAGTTGGAATTACTGTATTAACATGATTTTTGGTAGTAATATTTAAATTTTTTTTACTTTTTAATAACTGTTTAGAAAATTATTATTGTTTAAACCTTCAGTCGGAGTTAACTAATGCATTTGAAACATTGACTCAAGTGTACACTCGGAAATGGAGCCTTCTAGATAGCCAGTAACGTTTTTGTGGCGTCTTTGTGTGCTCCTCCTCAAAGCAAGAGGGTTCATGATTGTCAGAGAATGGATGACATGAAGTTTCTGGGGTTCATTTTTGTCTTTTGTATTTAGAGGTATTGAGGTGATTTCTGACGATAGTTTGAACAATAATATTCTTAAATTATACTAACAGTTACTATGTATGGGCGCTTTTATATTTATACTGTACAATTTTGTTTAGCGTTTTATGACTTTTTTTATCTCTGCTGTAACTGCCATAAGTGACCTTATTGGTAGCTAGATTTGATTAAATTTTTGCGAAATTTTGAGATGTGTAATTTTTTTTCTTTCCGTGAATTTGGCCAGAGCAAATGTGTAGTTAGTATTTCGAAGTGAACTGTCGAGAAAATTCGATAAATTAAATATGAAATGATAAGCAGTGCAGAAACACGTTTCGAATAAACTTTTTTTTTCAAAATTTCAAAGGCTCGGTTTGGGGTCAACCAAGTTGAATCCGAGTTCCATCAAGTGAGTTTAGTCGACCGGATAGGTGATCGATCACCAATGAGAGAGAGAGAGAGAAGAGAAACCCAGACTGCGCAGGGACTTGGCGCAGGATGGTTTCGGAAGAGAAGAGAGAGAAGAGAGGAACCGAATGCGCAGAGAGTTGGCGCAGGACAGTTTCGGAAGAGAAGAGAAATTTACGTGTGCAGGGTCTTGGCACACGAAAGTTTCGATCGAAGATGGTCTACTGGTATTTTTCGGGCAGTAGCTGGTCACGCTGCTCGAATGCTTCGCTAAATATGTGTTGTAGCACGCGGTAGACAAGCCACGCGAGCTTGAACGGGTGCCTACGACTGTACTGTCCATACAGACATACAGTAGGTTCGTTGGGAAACGGCCTACGGCGGAGTCATCGTTTGATTGTTGCCAGTAGAAGAGTCTTTCAGCTGGACGTAGGAAGAGCAGCGTTCACCGACAAAAGTGGAGATGAGACAAGGCGAGTTTCTTCATCGACTTCTAGAATTGCAAATTCCGTCCAATTCCAGCGCGTGGTCCCGCTTTCAGATATCTCCCCCCCTGATCCTTTTAGAATTGGACGTCTCTTGTTTTTTTTTTCGCCATTGGAGAGAGAGCGGAACCATTATAGCGTGCTGCCCTGTTGCATGTTGATTGATGCAATCCCTTGCATTCTAGCGAAGTGAGCAGGAGAGCTGCGATTGAAAATTGAAGTCCGTTGTCAGCGTGCGGAGTGTCATCTAAACAACGTCCAGCAAATTAATGTACTGATTATTATGTAATGAAATTATAAGTGAAAGGGTGCGATTATTGCCCATAATTGTTGTGTTTTCGTGAAGTAGTATGTGCGCTCTTGGTCAGTATTTTATGTAAACTTTTTCTTATATTTTTTCTATGTTGCCCTGATAGTAACTGTATAACTATACAAATAACTGTTTCAAATGTAAAGCGATCGTTGATGAGGAATCGCGGGAATAGATTGTGAACTTGAGATTTGTGTAGCCACTGTAAGAAAATTTTCCGTTATTTTTTTGGCATGTATAGATTAGTTACAGGTTGTAATTTAATTATTAGAGTGAAATGTTATTTTATGCAAATGTGAAAATTATAAAGTTTTCGGTTTTTATAATATGATACAAAATATGTGTGGAAATTGTCATTCTAATTATTTCTTGTCTATCTCAACTCTGAATTGTTAAAAAAAAAAAAAAAAAAAAAATTGAAAAATATATAAATTTGTTGAATAAATTTATTAACATTGTTAAACGATATTAATAAGTTTTACTAATGGAAAAACTTATTTTCAAGGGGGTGATGCGAGTGTAGTAATGCTTAGTTAAGAATATTAATTTCTGTTTAATTAAATAAGATAATGTTTAATGTAAATCATTTACTAATAATTATGAAATTACGAAAAAGTATGTTTGTTAGATTTAAATTGTTTAAAATGGTTAGAGTTGGCAGTCCTGAATAGGGGCCGAAAAGAGTGGCTACCCATAAGGGAGTCAGTCTTGAGGCAGGCGCGTTACGCGTAAGTTGACGAAATGTAACGTAAAATTAATTAATTGTGTGTTCCTCTCCGACCTAAATTATTATAATAGAAATTTCATACTCGCATCCCCTAACTTAACTAAACCATTTTCGGAATCAATAAAACGTTCACAAGTGTTAAAAAGAGTATTAATATACCCCCCTTCCCCCTTTGTTTTGTAACGGTTTTCAGTCTCGGCGTGGCTACCATGAATATAATAGGAAAAAGAGAGTAGAGAAACAAAGTGATAAATGAAATAAAGAGCCGATAGAGAATAATAGAGAGCAGAAGTAGCGTAAATAATGAAGAGAAAGTAAATAATAGGGTGAACACTACAGTTTAGGTTACCCACACACCCACATGCATAATATACTTTTGTGGACCTGAGCAGCCTTAGGTTAGGATACCCCTTGGAGTTCACATATATATATAAAAGAAGCTTTTCTATACATGCATATACACTCACATATATATATATATATATATATACAGGGTGTCCCATAAGTCCTGCATCATAGGAGAAATTCATATTTTTCTATTTCTACAAACCATAATTCATATTTTTCTCTCTCTACAGGCCATAATGTCTGTGAGCAAGGAAGAACGAATCCAGATAATTCTACTCATAGGAAATCGGAGTCAAAGAGAGGCCGCTGCTGAATTTAACAGACTACATCCAGACCGCGTGCCAATAACACAGAGTTGTGTTAGCAGACTTGTTGCAAAGTTTAAGGAAACAGGATCCATAGAAGATAAACCACGCAGTGGACCTTCAAGGAGGTCCACTGACGATGATACAGCGACTGCTATCCTGGCTCATTTTAACAGAAGTCCCAATAAGTCTCTTCGGCGATTGTCCGCCGAGAAAGGAGTGTCGAAAGGTAGCATCCATCGCATTCTTCAGGCTCACAAATGGCATCCATATAAACTTGAGGTCCTACAGAAATTTAGCGAAGATGATCCCGACCGGCGGATGGAATTTTGTGAATGGGCTACGGAACAATATGCTCGGGATGCCAATTTCCCGTCCACCATTCTGTTCAGTGACGAGGCTGTTTTTTATGGAAATGGTGAGGTAAATCGACAGAACACCCGCTACTGGTTTCAAAACAACCCTCACTGGTATACCTCTCCAAAGGAACAAGGTGCATCTCGGGTGATGGTATGGTGTGACATTTGGAAGGATCGCATCATAGGCCCCCTCTTTTTCGATGAACATGTCACTGGAGGCACTTACCTACGTATGCTCAAGGAAGAAGCATTCCCCAGTGTCTTGAACGAAGAAGGAAATTTCTCAACATGGTTCCAGCAAGACGGCGCTCCTGCACATTACAGCACCCAAGTAAGGGAATACCTGTACCAACAATTCCCTGGTCATTAGATAGGACGTCGAGCGCCTGTGGAATGGCCAGCTAGAAGCCCGGATCTCACGCCACTAGATTTTTATCTCTGGGGCCACTTGAAAGCGCTGGTATACGCAGAGAAAATTAGGAGTGTTGAACATTTGCGGCAGCGCATTATTGGGGCATGTAACACCATTACTCCTGACATCATTCACCGTGTGCTTGCTGACTGGGTATCACGTCTGAATTTGTGTATTGAAAACAATGGTGGACATATTGAGCACGTTCTGTAAATAAAAGCTTTTGTTTTGCCTTTTTTTATTATTTTTCCTATGATGCTGGACTTATGGGACACCCTGTATATATATATATATATATATAATAATATATATATATATATATATATTTGTTGGACTGAGCAGCCCGGTTAGGTTACCCTTGGAGTTCACAGATATATATCTATTTTTTGGGGGGTTGAAGGGGGCTTGAAGGGGGTGGAGGGGGGTTCAAAAACAGTCATCATGTTGCATACAGTCTTGCAATGTTGCATTGCAATTGTACTCTAACATTCTGCGGTAGTACTACTGCACTTGGCCATTTTCTGTTTTGGCAGCATTGGGCAGCAGATGATTGTCTTCACTGGGTGAGGCAGATTCTTTCTGTAGTGGAAATATTTCATGACTGCCTTGGTGGTCGGCAGTGTGTGACTCTGTTCCCTGTAAGTGTAAATTTGAACTCAGTGTGGTCAATGAGGAACACATCTGTGGAGCTCCGGGTGATGGTGGCTGGAGGTTTTTTCTTCTTGGGTGGCATCTAGGAGGGAAAGAAAGCCGAAAAAAGTTAATAACAATCTCTGTAAATAAAATATTTAAGCAGCATGATAACATGGTAGCGGTGACGTCATTGTGGCATAATAATGACATCATTACAAACACAACAGTGCTAAATACAGATTTTGATTAATTAGTATAAAATTTTACAAGTCCAAAGTCAGCACTTCCAAGCAAGCTAGAGATCTGAAATTTTTGCCTGTGTTTATTGATACCTAGTGAAACCAGAAAATGTACAGAGCCCCTAGAAATGTCAAACTTGTGTATTTATGAAATTTTCTCATACACAAATACATGCATACAACGCTATAACGATAAATCTCGAAATTTTCCGAGTTTAAATGTTTGAACACAACACCAATCTACTGCAAGTTATCAGATAAGCAACTAAACAAATAAACAGTAAAGAGAAAAATAATAAAATATCAAATTTCGAAATTGTTTTGTTTAGGCACTAAAATTTTAATTGAACCAAAAAATTATTCTTGAAAGTCCTACAAGAGAATTTTTTTCCTTCAGTTTAAAATTTTGTATCCTATAAAGCGAAGAGATAAAAATTTAACTAGTTAAATTTACTAACAGACCATTTGTAAAAAAAAAAAAAAAAATTTTAAGGGACGTCTGAAACTGAACATACAAAAAAAATCATTTACATATACATCAACGTATATTTAATAATACTCGCTGTTTGGTTTACATCACTAAAAAAAAAAAAAACGATGACGAAACGACGTCAAATTATAGAGTACCTACTGTCACTTTCTTAATCATGAAACAAAATTTTAAACATTTAAAACACGCATGCAAGCACTTTACTGTAACGTTTAACAAAATATACGCACACACACACACACACACACACACACACACGCACCCGCTCTCTCTCTCTCTCTCTCTCTCTCTCTCTCTCTCTCTCTCTCTCTCTCTCTCTCTCTCTCTCTCTATATATATATATATATATATATAAGAGCAACACCGAATTACATAACTTTCCAAAGCCAAAGTCATTCAGGCAAAGTTCCGTTTGTTTCCTGTAGTTTGTTTCGGTGAACCCCGAAGCACAGTTCATCCAAGAATCTCAGCGAAAGCAAGCGTTTGGTGCGAGCGTTCATCCGCATTCATAAAGTATACTTTACTGAGAAAGTTTTTGGGAGGCGCTCTGTTAGGTATGAAAACATTTTCTGGCGGATGTTGTGCGTTAAGGAGGGGACGAAAAGCGATCAAATCAGTTGGTCCCTGATCGAGCTTCTGCAGCTGAAACCGTCAGACAGTGATGCAAGAATGTAGCTGTGAGAACGTAATGAGAAAATGTAGCTGAGGATATTTGGCCCTTTTCATCGGTTAAAGGTCAAACTGTCCGTCCGATGAGGCTGGGAAGGACTGAGCCATGTATGGAGAACGCATTTGGCATTTCGTGCCATCTGATATCCTGAGGCAAGGACGCCACGTGTCGCCGCGCCAGGGGACTGTAGTAGTTACTTTTGCCTGTTATGCGCAACGGCTATTTTTAATCAACGTGTCTCTTCCCCATGGTGAGAATGTGTACCACACTCAGTGTTTCTATTTCGCTAATGCCCCTTTCAGTCTGTCTCACTGAATCGGTATAATTTCTCAGTTTATACTCACCTGATCACTGTACAGTTGAGGTATCACTTAGCCTTATTCATTTTTAGTGCAATTTTGATCAGTAATTGTCCCTCAAAGTATGAATTCTTGCAGAGCTTCACTTAGAACATCGATGACTTTTATACTCCGAGTTCAGCTTTCACGTTTAACAACAAATTACACTCAAATAATTAATTGAGAGAAGGTAATTTAAACGATTTGAGTTCAAATCGATACTTCTTATTTACTACAAGGAAAATATCTTTCAGTTTCAAGTTTAATTCACGTATATACCAAGAAAATACGACGGTCGAAGGTTTAGAACAAGCCAAAGTAATATTTCAAATTTTAATAAAAATAATCAATGAAATGTCACAAAGTTCCTTGCAGAAATTCAAAGCCAAAAAAAAAAAAAAACCAGTTGGTGTTCAAACAAGCTTAGGCAAAATTTCGAAGTTATACAACAAAGCGCTTAATTTAGTCCAAGCGAGTATAGCAAATTTTCACATGGCAAATTTAGAACTACTCGTATGTACAGGAAAGGAGCGTATGAACCCCAAGAATTTTTATAAGATTTTCCCCCGCTAATTCAGCTGAGTAAGAGCTTTTATATCAAAATAATTTTGGGTGAAGTTAACCAAATATGACTACCTTAAAGGTGGGGTTTCCCCTCATATTACCCAACTAACCAGATCGCTACATTTACAGGGATTGGCTTTTCTCTCAAAGAGGGTTGGTTCCTGAAAGGTATATTTTTACACAAAATCTTAAATCAGGTAAGGAATCCTACGGTTTGACAGAACCTATTGAAAGAAATTACTGAAAGATTAGAGAATGACTTGTAACATAATACATCAGCAACGGCCCGACTGAAATACGACAGTCGGGTCAACCAGATCACCAACTTTAAGTGTCATGTGGAAAAAGGAAATTGGCGTCAGAATTGGCGTCATTTTGATTCACGTTTTTTATATTTTTAATAGTTCTTATCCATTTAATTTAAATGAATTTCCTTACGTACTACATATCGAGCAGACATATATATAAATGAGCCACGCCAAAGAGATAAGGTTTGAGTAAAACTTTAATGCAAACAGTTCCAACACATTTTCAAGTCATTGTGACGTCAAGCTGACGTCTCCATGTCGTCCGCTGATCTGAAAATATAGGCGTGGTTTACGGGCCAGAGAGCGCTGTCTGGATTGTAAAGTTTATCTTTTGGAATAGTGCAAGGCCCTCTTTACATAGGGAAGGGAATATTACTTTATTCTATAAAGGAGGCATACGTAAGTGGCATTATGTTTAACCTAAATCTTCACATTTTTATGAGCCTAAATACAAGTTTGATTTCAGCATAAATTTATTAATAGCCGATCTCTAATGCGAGTAATCTTAACCGTATAAATCCATGATACAGATAATAATTCTGATCCTGAAAGATTTAAACAAGTTAAATTTAGTTATTTGCCACGGGCCTTGGAGATAATAGCCTCGAACCAGTCGTGCCTGAAGTTGCAGTGTCACGTTTTATATAAAAAATAACCCTTTCCTATACAATATAATTATACAGAGCTGGGCAGTAACGCGTTACAAGTAACGGCCGTTACGTAACGCGGTACTTTTTTAGTAACGGTAACGGTAATGGCGTTACATTTCAAATCAAGTAACTTTCAGTAACGACGTTACTTTTTTAGGGAAATACATTCGTTAGTCGTTACTCGTTCCTTTTTTATCGTAGCTCGCAATTAGTTTCTTTCGATCCTCACTCATTATTCATTAACCGTTAAAAATTTGTCCCTTCACTACGAACGAGGTATGCACTGTGCATGATGGCCGTTGGCATGCTGGCAGCCTACCCCCATCCACCCTCTCCTACACTGACAGCACTGTCAAAGTAAAAAGGCGAAGAACCCTGGAGCAGGGAGTGACCTAAGTTCAACAGAGGTTTCGTCATTCCTCTCATCTGGGCCTTCACGGCACGTTAGCTCTGCATCCTTCCCATCCACTAACTTTAAAAATATGTTTATTAAACTTAATACTCCTATACCATCTAGTGCCGCTGTTGAGCGGGTTTTTTCAGTAGGGAAGGATATACTGCGTCTGAAACGAGGCTCGCTCTTAGATGCAACTTTTGAGAAGCTTGTTTTCTTAAAGGCCAATAAAGATCTTTTGAATCACTGGGGAACACAACTTTTGGTGACTTAGATGTTAGACCTGTTTCTGGGTATATTGAGGTCGCTGATTCTAAAAATGACATTAGTTTTTCTCCATCAGCTCTGCTTATCAAGATATGATATATATCTATATATATTTCTATATAATGTATATAATATTATATAATTGCTGACTGGCAATCACTGTTGTTGTCAATTGAATACAAAAGTATGATGAATGTCAGCAAAAATAGTGTATTAACATCAAACAAGCATAAGGTACGAAAATATTTATTAAATTCAAACAAGCTTGAGACACGAACGGCAAAAAAAGTTCTTTCATTGAGACATCTCACATAAACCGCGTTTCTGAGATTTCTTGCGATGAATGTGCCAGGACATTCGCGTTGGATGCTCCAGCAGTAATCTGCCATCATGTGAGTATCCCATCGTCCGCGGTACCGTTCTTCCATGGTCCTTAGTTCTTGGTGAAATCGTTCACCTGTTCCTCGCTTAGATCACCGAGGTTATCTGGGAAACGATCCAAATGACTGTGGAGGTAATGCAGTTTGATGCTCATTTTACAGCCAAGTTTACAAAAAGAAGAGAGCATATTCTCCACTAGTTCACCGTAGTTATCGGCCTTATAGTTCCCAAGGAAATCTTCACAACCATACTAAACGATGACCACGCACGTGCCTCAATGTTGTCCATTGAATCTTGGAAACGCGGTCTTTCATGAGTTCCCGGATTTGCGGTCCATCGAAAATACCTGCCTTCAGCTTTTCCATGCTCAGCGCAGGAAATTTTCTACATATGTAGCCAAAACACGTCCCATCTCTGTTCAAAGCCTTTATAAATTGTTTCATCAAACCTAGTTTGATGTGCAGTGGTGGCAATATGATCCTTTCTCTGTCAACCAAAGCTTCTTTGATGATATTTTTCTCCAACCACCATGTTTTCTCTCAGAGGCCACTGTCTTCTCACCCAGTGTTCATCTTTAGCTCTACTGTCCCAGAGACATATAAAGCACGTGTACTTGGTGTAGCCGCTGCTGCCCAGGAGAAAATTCACCATCTTCAGATCCACACAGATCACCCATTGGTGGTCTCGGTATGATATCTTTTCTAGGACTAGGGCGACTGTCCCGTGCTCTTCTCTCATACCGACTGAGTGATCAATTGGGATTGATCTGTATCTGTTGCCGTTGTGTAGAAGAACACATTTTAGGCTCCGTTTGGAGCTATCTATGAATAACCGCCATTCACTTGGTGTGTATTCCGATATGCCATTTTCATCAGCAATCCGCGCACATTGTTGCAGAAAACTAAATCGTTCTCTTTTGAGAAGAAGGGCAGTAAATCCTTTTCTCGTCGCGATATAACGTGATTTTGGTTCCCGGCAGCAGTAAATTTTTTTCTCCCAGCCTGGAAGCTAACAATTCAGACGATTTCTTCGAAAGACTTAAGTCCCTTATGAGCAATGTTCCCTCTAAGGTGTGCGCGTGTGCGCGCGCACACGCTTTGTGAAACCCGCGCACACAGCAAAATAAAATGCGCACAGGCTCAAGCGTTTCATGAGTCACGACATTAAATGAAGTAATTTAAAAATTTCAGTTTAATGAATTCTGTAAAGAACAAATTAAAAAACCGTTTGAAAGAAAATCATTTGGACATGCTCATGCGAATTAAAAGTTATTTGAATGATGACGGATGTATTACTCTTCATAGAGTTTATTTGGAATGGACAAATGCTAAAGATCGTAGGGAGAAATCATAATCATACTTAAATGAAAGGCACTTTCATTTAATGTTATTTTGATTATATTTTATTTTATTGAATTTTATTTTTTATTTTATTCCTATTTTGTGAATGGATAAAATCATGTATTAATCTTGAAAGTCTATTTTAATTGCTAAATGCTAATTTGTTTTGAGAATGATAACTAAAATAGTCATTTTCAATTAATGTTATTTTAATTTTTTTCTTTATTTTGTTGAATTTTATTTTACTATTTTTATTTTATTAATATTTTTAGAATGGATAAAATGTTTTCTTTCATAAGAATATATAATATTGAACACAGTTTTTAATATCCATTTAATAGTACCGTAATGATCAAGCTATCACCTTATGGAAATAATATTTATTAAGTATTTAATATTTATATATATTTCATTTTGAAGATAATAGCGCTCAGAAAAGTTTGCACAATTTTTCACCATGAATCTAAATGTATGCACAACGAAAATTTCTTGCGCACACGGACTAAAAAAAATTAGAGGGAACATTGCTTATGAGGTCGTTTAATTCGTGTTGACTAAAACCTTCTGCAACTGATGACGGTCCTTCGAAATCACTGTCATTTTGCCCACATATGCTTTCTTTGTCAGTAGCAGATTCATCATCTTCTTGAGGGAGCTCTGGAAGATGGCTGAATGATGGGACAGGTATCTCATCTGAATGTGAAACAGGCCGTCTAGCTGAGTCTATGTCAGGATACGTCCATTTACTCCGGTTACGTCCATTGATGCCCTTTATATTCACCAAACAAAAGTAACAGTCATCACTGTGGTTTCTCTGTTCTCTCCATACCATTGGTATACCAAATTTCAGGCACCTCCTCTTTCCGTTGGTCCATTGCCGCAGATGCTCCGTACACGTTTTACACACAACATGAGGAGCCCATGGCTTATCTTGGTCCCCTAGTTGTACTTTGAAATAGGCAAAATAAGCTTTTTTCACAAAATCAGTAATAGTTTTTCTCTGTTCAATGAACGTGTACTCTCCGCAGATAAAACAAAACATCTGGATGATTTAAACACTTTCTTCGTGATGAAGCCATGTCAACACCTGTAACAGGAAAGAATTCACGTTAGTACATGTACAATACACATGCAAAACAGCAACATCAGCAAAATCATAGCTACAATTTAATTATACAGATGCATTTAGATTTACGAGCAACTCATAATACCGTTCCAGAAGGGTAATAAAGTAGGTAATGACGTATGCAATATCTCAAAAACTAGAGCTGCCAGAACAATATGGATGATATTTTCTGAATCAGTGGCATGAAAATATCCAGAATAAGGTCTAAAATCTCAGGCACCAAGAAAAAAAAATTTTTTTGTTCCCCAGTGTAATAGTTCTTAAGTTTGTATATTTAGCCAATAAATTTCAATTATCATTGCCATGCACAATAACTCATTTGATTCATTTCTTTAGTATTTCCTATTATTGTTTTGAAAAACTAAACTTTCCTGGTATATTCTAGCATTAGTAAATTAGTATCAATAGTATGCTACATCCTCTGTTATGTTGCAATTCCTAGTAATAAATCTTGCAGTAATTTTGTTTCACATTTTTTTTTTAAATATTATGCCTTCTAAGTCATAACAACGCAATGAAGACATGTACAGACTTCATAGCCTATGCATTAACCAGTGGATACAAACCAACACACACTCGCACAAGAGAATGTTTATATAATATAATATTTTATGTATATATAAATTATAATATACCTATGCATATATATAATATATTTACATTTCATTAAAAGTAACGGTAACGAGTAACGGTGCCGTTACTCGTTACTTTCTAAAAATGGTAACTAACGATAACGGCGTTACATTTAGACTGTAGTAACGATAACGGTAACGGCATTACATTTATAAAGTAACGAGCACAGCACTGAATATATATATATTAAAAATATTACTATTTTTGAAGCATTGTTTCTCGGACACCCTGAACTTTATTCCAAACTACTAAAATAAATTTGGTACTTTGCTACTAGTACAATGCTGAGTAATTACTGTTGCCAGTGGGCATCGAAACTGTTGGGGAAATAAACTCTGTCTATTAGAGTGGGTTTTTATTATCATATTTTGACCTCCGAGTAGGAAAGTGAAGTTTTTTTGCATTAATTACTGTTGCATATTGGATGTATTTACCATCTGTTACAGATGATGGGATACAGTCAGCAGAAAGGAAGGTGTGGCCAAAGGTAATGAAGTCACGCCTGCTGTCCGGGCATTAACCAATTAATTGAGCAAAAACCTACATGAATCCCGTATTCTCAAATTTCTTAGAAACGAAACGAGTAAACGTACAGTTGAAGGAATAAACAGAGGTGATGAAGAACAGAGAAAGGAAAGATAAAAAAAAATAAGGGGAAGAAAGAAAATTAAATGACCCAAAGAATATATGAAAAAAGGAGAGAAGATTATGTATATACAGGGTGGCTCAGAATCGCACGCCATTATTATTAATTATTAAATTAAATAAAGCTATATTATCCTGTGGTGCGCGACTTCTGAGACACCCTATATATATATATATATGAAAATTATTTCACGAAAGTAACACGTGAAAAATATTTATGATGAATAAAACCACGAAGGAAAGGAAACACAAAATGGTGCTCAAGCGCTTTCGTCTAATGACATCCTCAGGAACACTGAAGTACATAAAAGGGTGACAGCCTATATATAGGTTACAGAAAGAAAAAAAAAGAAAAGAAATAATATATATATATATATATATATATTATATACACTACATATATATATATATATATATATATATATATATATATATATATATGCAATAAACGGAGAAGTAAAATAAAATTAAAAATTAAAGGATTATTAGAGAGGCATACAGATTTGTAAGGAAAAAAATATCGATTTTTAGCACAAGATCAAATGATTATAAAAATACAAATTTATACTGGAAATCTGCCCGGGTTTTGACACTGCCTTTTTTGGTTAAGTTTCGATGTATATAAAAATAAAATGAAAATTAAAAGTTAATAAAGTTAGCATACAAGTTTACCAAAGATTTAGCGTTCTACCCTTCTTATCTAAATCTGTTTTGAAGGAATTCAAAACAACAGGATCGAGTTGAAAAAGACCTTTGCTTATGTTGAAGTTATTTGAAAGTTGGATAATGGCAGACTCAAGAATATTTCTATTAACAATGTTGCTAGAGTGGAATAAAACTGAAGCATTATTCCAATCAATACAGTGGGATAACTCTGACAAATGATCAAGTCCCCTCCATTAAGTTTACTTTAGAAGTGGAACAAGACAATTCAATCCCATTTTTGGATGTGCGTGTACATAGGGAAAGCCCAGGTTTTAAGTTTAGTATCTATCGGAAAACAACAAACAATTTGTCCTACGTACACTTTTACTCGGGACATGACACCCCAACTAAGAAGACCATTTTTTCATCAATGTTTCTCCGCGCCCTTAGGATCGCCAGTCCGGAATACATCGATGCCGAATTGGAAAAAATCAACGGTATTGGAAGTGATCTGTGTTTTCCATCTGCGTTTATGGAATCTTGTCTCAACAAGGCAAAACGAACTTTCTATCGTGTCAATAATAACACTCGTACTTTGTCAAAAAATATTTTAGTACTTCCATTTTTCCCGGGTTCTTTAGGCATTGCTAATGTACTTAAACTTTTGGATATTAATGTAGTATTTTCATAAACAATATTGTGAAAAATATCATAGTAAAAAATAGCCCTACCAATAATTCAGGCATTATCTATAAAATTGGGTGTAAACAATATAATTCCTTTTACATAGGTCAGACCGGAAAGGATTTGCACACACGTATAAAACAGCATCAATATTCCGTTAGAACAGGACAGTTGTCCAGTGCCCTTTTTGTCCATTTGTCAGAGTTATCCCACTGTATTGATTGGAATAATGCTTCAGTTTTATTTCACTCTAGCAACATTGTTAATAGAAATATTCTTGAGTCTGCCATTATCCAACTTTCAAATAACTTCAACATAAGCAAAGGTCTTTTTCACTCGATCCTGTTGTTTTGAATTCCTTCAAAACAGATTTAGATAAGAAGGGTAGAACGCTAAATCTTTGGTAAACTTGTATGCTACTTTATTAACTTTTAATTTTCATTTTATTTTTATATACATCGAAACTTAACCAAAAAAGGCAGTGTTAAAACCCGGGCAGATTTCCAGTATAAATTTGTATTTTTATAATTCATCTGATCTTGTGCTAAAAATCGATATTTTTTCCTTACAATTCTGTATGCCTCTCTGATAATCCTTTAATTTTTTATTTTTATTTTTACTTCTCCGTTTATTGCATATATATATATATATATATAGATATGTATGTACATATATATATATATAATATATTATTTTTTTTTTTCTGTAACATATATATAGGCTGTCACCCTTTTATGTACTTCAGTGTTCCTGAGGATGTCATTAGACGAAAGCGCTTGAGCACCATTTTGTGTTTCCTTTCCTTCGTGGTTTTATTCATCATATATATATATATTAGAGTTGCACCGATACCAATATTTTGGCCGATACCAATACCGATACCGATACTACAAAAAAGTACCGATACCGATACTTTTTAATTAATAGTTTTAAAATTGATTATTAATAAAAGTTCAAGTAAATGATATAATATCTCAATTAACTTAAAATGCCTTTCCCAATCCCAACTTAGGGCCTTGGCCCTAAAGCCATTACTAATAAAGTTAGGAGATGTAAATTTAATGTTGTATAAAAATATTTTAAATTAAATCAATACAAAGATGATAATTTTATAACTTATTACTGTAAACTATATTATCATACACTGGTATATTGGGGTACATACAGTAAAAGTACTGCTATCACTGTAGGCTGGTCTAGCTTACTTGGGCCCTATACCATTATTAATACATAAGAATTGTAAATTTATTTACCAGAAATATTTTTTATTTTATCAATATATATATTTGAAATTAAATTAAGAAAAAGAAAATATATATATATCTTATTATATAAAGTTCTAAACCAATGAATGCATATAATGGTAGTGTATTATCAATAACTTTACACACGAGATTCAAGCATTCAAGCAACTGAATGGTTTATTATGATTATGCATGTCGCGTGGTGCCATCTATGAACAACTTTACAAAACTTTCATTTTTACTGAAAACTATTACTGTAATTTGAAATTGTATATTTATATGATACTGTATTACTGTATTGAATATTTGTAATCTTGTATAGGGGCCTACAGTATAGTTACATTTTATGATTTTTTGTTTGTTAGTAAATGTAAACATTGCTAATTTTGATAAAATATATTAAACAACTAAATAAGATATTACTGTATAATAATAAAAAAATTTAATTTTATATAAAATAAGATAATTTCTTCAAAAAACAGTAATTCAAAGTATCGGTATCGGTATCGGTTTTCAGAACAGTATCGGCCGATACCGATACTTTGTGAAAAGTGGCCGATACGGCCGATACCGATACCGATACCGATACATCGGTGCAACTCTAATATATATATGGCAAATAAAGGTTGGCATACATAATATAAAACAATAACCGAGTCAATTCGCAACTGAAACTTAATGAGATTGCATAATATAATTATTACGTCTTCGTTCGTGTTTGCAGGTTTTTCACTTGCTTTCTCTTTTAGTTTAGTATACTTACTGTATTTCCATAGAATGTTTAATTCATTTCTTTACTTCACCCATAACTCATCCCTCATTCTCTTTTTCCCAATCCTTCCTGCCATATTTCTCACTCAAAATCCTTTTCGATAACGCTTTCGCGCGAACAGATTTACGAGTGTCTTTTTTAAATAACTTATTAATATTCATTCTTTTACAGTTATAAAAAACTGGAATACCTCTTTATCAATTTTATTGCTGCGCTTTTAATCACTTAATAGACTAATAAACTGCAATTCTTTATCGAATTTTCTCAACTAAAGCTAACTTTTTTGGAGTTCTTTTAACCGACATTTTTAACTTTAAAATTAAAACAATGTATTACAACGTTTATTATTTTTAAAGAGGATTTTGAGGGACAATAATTTTTAGTATCTAAATTTTATTAAAATCGTTCTGTCCTGAAATATTTATATCTGAATAAGCTACAAAGGTACCATCGCTACCCGTATGAAATAAACTTGCGTAAGTATGCCTCAATTTCTTGGGGCACACGAGGAAGAAGTTTGTTTTTATGTTTACCACGTACGTTTGAAGTAAGAACGGGAAAGCACTGGTCGAGCGTCTACTGCTGAGGACAGACTAACGTCATTTTACCGACAAGACCAAACAATCGACAAGTTATTGTAAGTTAGATTAAATTAGGTTAACATAGGTTATGTTAAGTTGGGTTATTAGTTTTTATAGTGTCGATTGTTTGGTCTTGTCGACGAAATAGGTATATGTCCGCTGGGGAGCGCATTGCCCATTATGGCCAAAGTATCGGATTACACGAAGGGGGTAAATTGTCTTTGAAACTGTCAGCTATCTCGGCATTACACGTCGGACTCTTTATCGTCGGTTAAGGAGATACAAGGAATAAGGAGACCTAAACACTAGACTGAGATGAAGTGCGGTAAAAATGGCAGAGAGAAAAATGCCAGCGGTAAGAATGGCACAGGTAATAATGCCGTACTGTAGGCTCAACATGGCACATAGTAAAAATAACATGGATTAGGTGAGATGAGGTGAACTTTGGGGCCTAGGCTTAACATTAATGTAAAATCTTTTATAATTACACTGGTCAACAACAATTTTGTCACAAGGGTTTTGATGGGTGTTCTAAGTGTACGTTTTCATGCTGAATCTAAATATGAAATCAGATTTTTTCTATCAGGCTTAGTTTACTTGTGACGCTATGTTCATTTTTTCCTCATTTAGCATGATCACCGGATAAAAAAATAATAACATATTATATATAATTAAGTATATAACAATATTATAATATAAAACATTATAAAAATAATAAATATAATAATATATTATATTAATTAATATAACTATAATAAAATATATTAATATTAATATATATGTTGTATTAATTTTTCTGTAAAATTAGTACAATTTATTCCTTTGGGGAGAAAGTTCTGATAATGCTGGCAGGATAAATTTGGTCGGAGCAGCAGACTGTGCAGGTTGAAACATGTTTGTACCTGTTCAGACATGAGCCTAGTTTCTGTGTGTAGAGCAGCTCCAAGTCAGTCTGCTTCTAAATGTCACAGTGTTAACAGCTAGTGTTTGTTGCTTCTTGTTAATTTTACACCAGTGTTGTATTCATATAGATGTTTTGTAATGCCGCGGAACTGTCTGAATCATCATAATTCCTTTTGTTATGTATGTGTGTGATCTAACTTTAAAATCCCAGAAACGTAACTTTACACAATTAGTAAAAAAATGCTATGAACTTTATTTCGGATGTAAAGTAGGCGATCAGGACAAGAGTTGGGCCCCTCACATTTGTTGTGTGACAGTGTAAGACTACTTACAGGATGGCTAAACGGTTCACGTCACATGCCATTTGCTATTCCAATGATTTGGAGGGAACCCAAAGATCACACAACAGACTGCTATTTCTGCCTGGTAAATACAAAGGGGATCACTTCAAAAACAAAGAGCCTTATGAAATACCCTAATCTACCGTCTGCAATGAGACCAGTTCCCCACAGTGCTCAACTTCCAGTACCAAATCCTCCTGAACATGTAAGTTTAAGTGATGAGGAATCAAACGTAGCTGTAGCATATCACGAGGAAAAAGATGAAGACATTTCTGATCCAACATTCCAGGCTACCTGTTCCTCCAATGAACCACATTTACTGTCACAAGGAGATCTAAATGACCTAGTTCGTGATTTGAAATTATCTAAGAAGCAGGCTGAACTTTTAGGTTCAAGATTAAAGGGTTGGAATCTACTGCACGTGACACTAAAGTTTGTTTTTTCCGCAGCCGCCATGATGAATTCAAAGAATGGTTCTCCCATGAAGATGGACTTGTGTTTTGTAAAGATGTTAATTCAGTCATGGGGGCTCTTGGTCATGAACATAACGTGAATGAGTGGCGATTGTTCATTGACTCCTCAAAAGTCAGCTTGAAAGCAGTCCTTCTTCACAACGGAAATAAATTTCCTTCTGTACCTATTGCACATGCTGCAAACATGAAAGAGTCATACGACAACATGAAGTTGCTTTTAGAAAAGTTTCAGTATCAGAAATATAAGTGGAATATCTGTGGAGATCTGAAGGTCATTGCACTTTTGCTAGGGTTGCAGCTAGGTTACACCAAGTACTGTTGTTTTTTATGTGAGTGGGACAGTAGGGACAAGCAAAACCACTACGTTAAGAAGGATTGGCCAAAACGCACCTCACTTGTTCCAGGCAAGAAAAATGTTGTGAATAGTTCACTTGTTGACCCTGAGAAAGTATACCTTCCTCCTTTGTATATGAAGCTTGGACTTATGAAAAACTTTGTTAAAGCGATGGATAAAGCGCAAACAGGATTCACATACTTGAGAAATAAGTTTCCCCGGATCAGTGATGCCAAGATTAAAGAAGGCATTTTGTAGGCCCTCAGATCAGAGAATTGTTAAGAGATGAGAGATTTGAAGGAGAGTTGAATGAAGTTGAGAAAGCTGCGTGGCAGAGTTTCAAAAGTGTCTGCACAAATTTTTTGGGAAATCACAAGGCCGAAAACTATCCTGAAATAGTAGGAGATCTTCTTAAGTCTTACCAAGCAATGGGGTGCAATATGTCATTAAAGGTTCATTTCTTGGACTCTCACTTGGACTTTTTTCCGGAAAACCTGGGTGCGGTAAGCGACGAACATGGTGAGCGTTTTCATCAGGATATTTCTGCCATGGAAAACCGTTACCAAGGCAAATGGAGCCCCAGTATGCTGGCTGACTATTGCTGGACTCTTAAGAAAGATATGCCTGAGGCAAAGCACAGCAGAAAATCAAAACAAGCTACTTTTTAAACTACAGGTACAGTATGTCTTTTCGATCATATTTTAATAAGTATGTAACTACATGGGTTTTTAAAAATTAAATTGCATGTCACACAAAAACCAGACCTGATAGAGAAATTTTACAAACTTATTTGGATTCAGCACAGAAAATACTATAAGAATAAGGTATTTTCATTCTTGGGACACGAAAAAATTTTTTTTTTGTTGCCCAGTGTTATTATTATACACATACATATTTTTGGTTTTAATAAAATTTAGCAATTCTTTTATTGTCAATATACTGTACTTACCTACATTTTTTATTTGAAATCTAAAAGTTGAAAGTAGTTATTAAACCTATGTTGTGCCTGAAGGTTTAGTTCAATTAAAAGAAAGCCTATTTAATGTATTTAAAATATACATACTTTGTTTTTACAACCAATAAAAAGTAATTTATTGAAACTATGTTGTTCTATGTAAATGCATTTTCTACTGCATAAAAAAAACTAAAGAAAAAACAAGAACTTCCGGCTTAGTGGTTTTCCTCGGGCCGGCCAATTGATTTATTTCAGTATTTATATGTGTGTGTGTGTGTGTGTGTGTGGTCCATCGTCTCATCTATTTAAGGTTTATATATTATAGTCCTGCTATTTTAAATTATTAAGTCTTTAATAACTTAAACTTTATAAAAGTCGACTTTCTATGCTTTGTGTGTACTAATTTCTCTAAAAATTCCCATTAAACAGAATATCCTCAGGTTATGAAACTTATGATGTCTTGCTGAATGCTGAGTAAAGTAGCCTATATGAAATCAATTATTAATACAATCACTGATCACTCATAAAATAAATTATTATTACAGTCATCTGAGAACTGAAATATTCGAATAGGTGCAGAAATGAGGTTTTATAGTTTTATAGAATTAAAACTAAAAGTTGTCAGAATTGAGTTGGGTGTACTTGGCACCTCCGGCCAGAGGCTGGAGTTTAGTGAGACCTCCGGCCGGAGCAGAAGGTTTTCTAAAATGGCCGGAACTCCTGCTCGGCCGGAGCCGGAGCTCCGGTGCATCATTAATATATATATATAAAACCTTGGTAAACCTTGGTTTTGCTTCCGCTCGAATTGTTTATTCTGACGAAGGTCAAGCTTGTCACTCCACCTTAGACCTATAGTTTAACGTGGAATCCGAACCACGCCCCACCAGCATCCCAGCGTCTTAACCACTAGGCCCCAGGGTACCCACTTATTTACCAACCATTTTTTTTTATTGTGTGGAAGGATGCTGGGTTTTGCTGTGCACCGCCTGCCGTCACCGGGTCTCGATCCTGGGGCCGATGGATTCGTAGTCAGCGACGCTAACCGCTACACCACCGAGGCGCATATACAGTATATACTATATATATCTATATATATATATATACCACACACACACACACATACAACGATAAAATTGTAAAATTACAATTAAGTCGAGAATAACATTCAGTATTATATAATTTGGTCTGAGTAGACGCAGTAAGTTTTATAGCGCGGCGCTATGAACATCCTGATCTTTGTTTATCTCTCAGATCTTCAATTTCAGATGCAAATCAGGAACGTATTTCCTTTTCGACGGACTTTTGACGCATATTCAAAGATAGTAAGAGAATTTGCCAAATGAGGCGAAACACATTTATTTGCATGCGTACTCGAGCCAAGTTTAAGTTGGCTCCAGTTTGTCTCTTTTCAAAGCGTTTAGTTATAGCGATGACTCTCATCCACTCATCCGCACATGATTTTGACATTTATAGTTAGGGGTGTCACTGACGAATCTCTGCATTTAACACAAGCTCAGTCTCTCTATAAACATATTTTGAAACACACACACACACACACACACACACACACACACACACACATATATATATATATGATACACACAGACCGTGCATGGAACAAGGAACTCTTCTGGGATAATTAAATCCACTATAGTCCGAATAAGTAATGGTAAATGACAAATACCATAGTTTTTCTTTTTCATGATGGAAGCCCGACGTGGGCAACGGGTCTCTCGCAAAGAGGTCCCATAAATATAGCTTCCCTCACCAGCTATCTGCAAAGCAGACAGGATCCAGCTTTGGGAAAGCTGGATCCTGTCTGCTTTGCAGATAGCTGGTGAAGGAAGCTATATTTATGGGACCGCTTTGCGAGAGACCCGTTGCCCACGTCGGGCTTCATCATGAAAAAGAAAAACTATGGTATTTGTCATTTACCATTACTTATTCGGACTATAGTGGATTTAATTATCCCAGAAGAGTTCCTTGTTCCATGCACGGTCTGTGTGTATCATAAAAAACTCAGGGAACCATTCTGAGTTCATTCCCATATATATATATATATATATATATATATATATATATATATATATATATCGCTAAAAGTTACGTTCGCTCTTTTTCGGTGCTATCTTTTGTATCACTTTATTCCTTCTCGGAAAATAACTCCTACTTTGTTGTGGGACATGTTTTTTGGATTCAATTTAGTTTAGGTTACGCTGGGTTAGGTTCCTAACCTAAAACAAAAAAAAAATGGATGTGTAAAAACCTCAAAAAGTTTGTTTTTTTAATTAAAGTCATAATGCGAGTGAAATTTTTAAAAAATAATCATCGCCTACGATAAGAAAGCGCAGTCTCTAAACTTTTCTAATGGAACCTCCATCCCGAACCTTAACGCAAGAATAAGTGATAAAAAATTTGAAAAACATAAAAGACCACTTCAATGACTACCGATGAAAATGTTGGGGAATTTAGCCATTTGAGATATATATATATATATATATATATATATATATATATATATATATATATATATATATATATATAGTGGTGCTCATAAGTATTCCTCGTCCTTATCATGCATAGGAGAGTTATGAAAAGTTTACCGTTCGTTTGGAAAAATTTAACAAAAAAGATTAATTCAACCTCAACATAATGTAAAACATCAAAAAATAATGTTTTACATTATGTGTTGGAGTTGAATAATTTTTTTTATATGATGATTCTTTCCAAACGAACGGTAAACTTTTAATTACTATCGCATGAATGGTACAAAAGATAAGAACGACGAGAACTGAAGTATTTCTCTCTACGAATGCTTATGAGCGCCATTATATACAGTATATACTGTATATATATTTTTTTTTTCAAATTTTAATTGGTACGGACGTTTCGGAATACACTCATTCCATCATCAAAAGCGTTCAAATTACAAAGTTTAAAAAGTAAAATAGTTGAATAAATAAATACTTTAATTAAAATAGAAAGTCTACCAATGATTCATCAGAATTTAGATCTGGTTTTGATTTAGAAATGAACAACGATTCCATCATCTTAAGCTTCAGATCAGAGTTATCACCAGCAAGTGGCCAAGTACAGCAAAATTAGACTGGTTGTTATTATGTGCATGGTATGAAGGAGTTAGGTGATTCACTGAAAGGTTGATTTGTTCGAACAGATTTACCGAGGTGTTCGTAAATACGAGACCTTAAATGTATTTTGGTTTTTACCTATATATAACCCTATACAGTGGTTACACTCGTTCTGGTAAACTATGGAAGACTTAAGAAATGTAGGAACAACATCTTTGTATTTAAAGAAATGATAAATTGATTTGGACAGGAGGAAAATTAATTTGATACACAGTTTCAGGTAAAGTTCTTTCAGCAATTTTAAAAGTTTTTTTAATATTAAAATTCAAGGTTCCCATATGATGTAAAGTGAAATATAAGACGTCTTTGAGAACTGTAACTACAGTATATCTTTGGCTGTGGAGTTTATTAATCTACTTAGGGTTCTGCCTAATGTAGTCTGCACGAATCAAAGGGAGAAATTATCTTTTATAAAGAGTTGTTTAATGAAATCTAATTCTTCATGTAACTTAAATTAATCTGAGTAAATATTAAAAGCTCTATTAGTCAAAATCAAAGTTAAATTTAGTTTGAAACTTAAAGGGATAAAAACTTCGGGATCACCTGAAGATCAGGAACCCCAGCCTTCTTTAGTTAGCCTAATAAGGCTAACTAACGAAAATATCACGATCTAACCTAACCACTCGTTAGGTTAACTGTACGCCCTTGACGATTGGTTAGGTTAGGTCGTGATATTTTCGTTAGTTAGCTTTATAAAGCTAACTAAAGAAGGCTGGGGTCCCTATTCTTCAGGTGATCCAAACTTCGTATTAAGGACAGTGAATGCGGGCTTTCGGTAAAAAGAAGCTTCAAAAGAGAAGGAAATTAGCTTTCGTTATCTTAATGCTAAGAAATGACTGGTGTGCATTTTAATTAGTCATTTATCTTCTTAGCCTTCATTATGGAATGAATGTATTCCGAAACGTCGGTATCAATTAAAGTTTGAAGAATGTTTATTTTTTCAACTGGTGTTCCTGTCATTATCAAATTGCATTTTACCTGCATTCAGTCAATAGCCGATATATATATATATATATATATATATATATACACATTTTAACTGCAAACAACACACAGTATAATTAATGTAAAGAACGACGCTTGTGTAGAAGAACGTTCCGCACAAGATGAGGAGGGAGAACGAACAAATGAAAAATGAGGTAACCACCCGGGAATCGAACCCGGAATCTTCCGATTGCCGGTCAGATATGCTATCCACTACACCATGGGCCTCGATTATTCAGAAGTCGTAATTCTCCTACATACGAGCAGAAACCAATGCCCTGAGGGGGCACCTTCGCATGCCGTACATATATATACATTTTAACTGCAAACAACACAGAGTATAATTAATGTAAAGAACGACGCTTATGTAGAAGAACGTTCCGCACAAGATGAGGAGGGAGAACGAACAAATGAAAAATGAGGTAACCACCCGGGAATCGAACCCGGGATCTTCCGATTGCCGGTCAGATATGCTATCCACTACACCATGGGCCTCATTTTTCATTTGTTCGTTCTCCCTCCTCATCTTGTGCGGAACGTTCTTCTACACAAGCGTCGTTCTTTATATATATATATATATATATATATATACGCAGTATACGTACGCCTCGGTGTGCAGTGGCTAGCAAACCCAGCTGTTCATCCTTCCGCACAATGAAAGTTGGTTGGTAGATAAATAGGTACCTTGGGTAGCCAAGTGGTTAAGACGCTGGGCTGCTGATCAGGAAGTCGTGAGATGGAGTCCGGTCGAGGGATGTAATTTCTGACCGCCCGTGGTGGGTCGTGGTTTGGATTCCACGTTAAACTGTAGGTCTAAGGTGGAGTGACAAGCTTGACCTTCGTCAGAATGCACAATTCGGGCGAAGCAAAACCAAGGGTAACCAAACTTACGTAAGTTAAAAAAAGTCAGTACTATAATTATAATGTTTCACCTTTGTGCGTTTGCAGTTAAATATTACCGATACATCTATGGGCCCGAGGAGCTCTGTACCTGTACATGTCTGAATACACTCATATTTGATACAGGATAAATAATTAATTTTTGTTTTTCAAGTGGTGATTGCACTAAATGGGGTGCTATCCCCGTTATATTGAGCGTAGATAGGTTGTTAGGTTCGGTGTAAGTTAGGTTTGATTAAATCTGATTAAGGTTGGTTAGGATAGGTTAGGACCTGAGCCTTATTTATTTTAAGTTTATAAAGGACGTTTGTTTCCAGACGAGGTGTCTGACTATTGTATTTTTGGAAGGTAGAGTTGAAAGCAAACTTTTGAAAAAAAATAGTCGCTGTCTCCTTAGAACTGGAAATTACTGAGCCATCAGAAAGGCATAACGGGCAAGATGGAGGAGTAATAACTATTGATGACCGAGTTAAAAAGTTTTTAAAGTGGACGACAGTATTTTATCGTTTGGGCTCTTTAAAAATTTATTAACTTTTCGCTGAGAAAGTTGGATTTTGCTAATCTGATTGCTATTGGAGGTGTGGTCCCTTGCGTGGTGAGAGTAATTTAGAAGTCTGAAGGATTTTGTAGGCGAGGATCTTTTTATGTTATTTTCCTTCTGTCTACGCCATGTACACAGGGGTGGTTGAACTATTGCGGGAGAGCTTGATTTTTTAGTCCGTCTTGATATCAGCAATGTGGCCGACAACAAAGGCAGGTTTATCTGTAAAGTAAGACCAGGGGAAAGAAAAGTAAAAATTACTAGGACCATCTCGGTCTACCCTATCGTAGTCCTAGTTTGTTACCACGACGGGTTCAGTGGAAATAATCCACTTGTGGTAGCAGAGAAGATGCAATGGTCAGATGAACCACAAGAGAGTATAAGAGTTGGAACAGGTTATGAGAAGTAAATCCACTAGATAGCTATGATGGGTATTGCAATCAGGGATCCGCGTCAGTTGGTTGACAAGTTGGGTAAGATAGTGAGAGTCGGCAAAGTGCTCTTCCTCCACACTATTTAGGTTGGTGAGGGAGAACATCAGCCACTTCACATTGTGTAGATTAAAATCTCTGAGCACCACGATTTTAATGATAAGATTAGAAGTTTTTCTTCGTGAAATCTGTTAAATGGTCGAAGAGACTGAATACCATTGGAGCATTAATAGAGCGATAGACACAACAGAAATATTTAGCAGTACAAGAGTGAGACGGATTGTAAAAGGAAAAGGGAAAGTTAGAAAGAGAAGTTGGAAATTATGTTAAAAGTTGTTCTGGACTTGGTATTGCAACGTGGGTCATCCTTTCATCTGAGAGAGGATAAAGGTTGTTGCTGGGAAAATCAAAACGAGAAGAAAAAGTTGGTAAATTTAATTATCAGTTAAGGAGTGCAAATTAGGTTCAGAAGACTGAAGATAAAAGTGTACACAATCTAGATTGGTGCTTAGTCTCCTTATATTTAAAAAATGAATGAAAATTGTGTTTTATGAATATTTTCATTAGCATTGGCTTGGGTTGTAAAATGATGTCTGACTCCCAGGGTCGAGTGCTGGCTGTCGAATGGGCTTTGGGGAACCAGCACAGAACGACAGATTGTGTTCCGAGTCACCCCTGTGAAAACAAGAAAAGTCCCAGACATCATGAATGTTCTCAGTGATAAGAATAAAATAAATAAGACTATGTGATGTAAGAGGAACACATGAAAAAGTAATAGGAATATGTAACGTGACATTATTAAGTCTAGTAAGACGCATGTAAATACTGATGTTAGAACAGTAGCCTCGAGAATATGTTTTCAGTGATAAGAATAAAATAAATAAGACTATGTGATGTAAGAGGAACACATGAAAAGTAATAGGAATATGTAAGGTGACATTGTTAAGTCTAGTAAGACGCATGTAAACACTGATGTTAGAACAGTAGCCTCGAGAATATGGGTACCCATTTATCTACCAACCACTTTCTTTTTATTGTGTGGAAGGATGAACAGCTGGATTTTGCTGCGCGCCGGCTGCCGTCGGGTCTCGAACCTGGGGCCGATGGATTCGTAGTCAGCGACGCAACCACTACACCACCGAGGCGCATTCTCTTTTAGAAAAAATGGAGAGCACAGATTTTACTATCAAAGAAGCATTTGAAGCGGTCAATACCATATATTTTGGAGAAGATTATGTTAATATAAAAAATTATATAAAAAAGCGTTTGCAAACAAATGATATCAAGGATATAATTTTGATGACCAGGAATGCTATATCTCCATCATTATACGTTCTACTAAAAAACTGTCAACCTACCTCAGCATCAGTTAACTGACTGCATGTGGAGCGCTGTATAATATATTAGTTTTATGTATCAATCTATAAATAGATTATACAGTTTACCACTAAAATTACACAACTAATAGTTTGTAATCAGGAAAATTGCTTTACAATAAGTGAAATTAGACAATTTAATGGCACATATTTATGAGGTCAATAAAAGTCAATTTTGGAGGAAAATAAAGTCAATTTTGTTTTGTTTTTAGGTCAATAAAATTTGCCCTACTTATGATTTGTGCATATATGTTTATAAGGTCTAATAGATGATAATATCAATAAACTAATGTTATCAAGAGATAGGTTTTAGAAAAAATTCTGGCATGATATAGTTGGATAGTATTCAAAAATGTATTTGAAATGTATTTAAATACATTTTTTATGTAATGTATTTAGTATTTAAATACATTTTGAAAATATGTAATGTATTTGGTATTTACTGTAAATACTTTTTTAAGGAAGTAATGTATTTAGTATTTAATTACATTTAAAGTATTTTGTGCATATCTCCGACCGCAGAGAAGGAAACAGTTCGAAATATTCACAAACGTCTATAAAACGTTTTCGGAGATGCTGTTGTTGATCGAAGCACAGTTGGACGCTGGTCTAAACGTGTGAGATCATCGGAGAAAGGGAGAGCCAGCCTTGATGATGAACCACGCAGCGGTCGCCCGGCATCGACAGTGACATCTCACGCTGTGCAACGTGCTAACAGTATCATTCGATCAAATCGGCGCGTCGCATACAAGGAGCTATCACTGGAGCTAGGAATTAGTGAAGGAAGTGTGAATATGATAATTCAGCAACTGGGATACTCAAAAATGTGTTCACTGTTTGTTCCTCGCGAACTGACTGAAGATCACACAGCCCAAAGAAAAGAAATTGCTTCTGAGTCGTTGGTTTGATATGAGACAGAAGGGGATGACTTCCTTTCACGAACTGTGACTGGGGATGAGACTTGGGTACACCACTTTGAACCTGAAACAAAACGCCAATCCACGGAGTGGCATCACGCAGACTCCCCACTCAAGAAAAAGTTCAAAATGGCTCTCTCTGCAGGAAACGTTTTGGCCACCATCTTCTGGGACATGAAAGGGGTGATTCTGGTTGACATTATGAAGAAAGGACAAACAATCAACTCGGAGGCATATATTGCTACCCTACAGAGACTCCAGAGACGTACAAAGCGAGTTCGACCGGAGAGAAAACTGGAAGACGTCCTTCTCTTGCACGATAACGCAAGACCACACAACAGTTTGCAACGAGAGAGGCCATCACAAAAATGCGCTTGACTGTGTTACCCCACCCTCCATACATCCCGGATCTGGCACCTTCAGACTTCCATTTGTTTGGGCCAATGAAGGATGCTATTCGTGGAAGAAAGTTTCAGAGTGACGATGAGGTTGTTGAGGAGGTTAAGAGGTGGCTCCAGCGGAACCCAGCGGACTTTTACCAGCAAGGAATAAATGCCCTTGTTTCTCGAGGTGGAGGAAAATCGTAGAAAACGATGGAGAGTATGTTGAAAAATATAAACTTGTAAAAAAGGTATGTAACTACTTGTATACAAAATTTCTGGAATTTACAAGGAAACTTAGAAACAAAAAAAAATGTGGGGCAAAATATAGTGAGTTGCCCTCGTGTGTGTGTGTATATATATATATATATATATATATATATATATATAAAACCTTATGAACCTTATGTTGTTTCGTGCGTTGGTCTCTCTTCACACGGAGGTCAAGCTGGTGGCCCCGCCTCTAGGTCTGGCTTGGTGGAAGAGCGAGTTGCTTTCTTGCTCTTTCCATATATATATATATATATTAGGGTGTTTCATAAATTAAAAGTTTGGAAAAATTTTAATCCACATGGATCCCCTTGTTCCATTTGCTGAGGAGACTGATAAACCGAAGTATTAATTCAATAGTTTAAAGTTTACGGGTCCCCAGTTTGATGCTCTGGCAGATCATAAACGGAAAAAATTAAACAAAAATCTGTCAATGAATTTTTATTCAACAAACGAGTACCATTTCACTACACATTTTCACAAGATACAAAAAACATAACCACTTCTTGCGAATCATTTGTCCATGAAATCCTTCTTGGTTTTATTCGGGTATTTCGACCTATGCTGCATCACAGTTTTGAGCAAATACTGCTTCTGCTCTTCGTTCTTCGTCAGAGAACAGTTGAACTCTTTGGTGAGCGCGATGGCTCTTCGGCCCGATCGTTGACGACAGAGATTTGTTAACAGTTGCCGCTGCTTGCTTGAAGCCCTCTACTTCAGTCCACTCGGCAACTGGCTTTTTCAAGAATTCTGTGTCCAAGTCGAATGCATGGAAGAAAGCCATCGTCTTTCCTGTCACGAACTCCGCCAGGTGTTTCGAGGCAAGATTCCTGACGTTCTTCCCTTGGGTCGCTTGAGTTCCTTTTTCGATGCGGGCTTACCCAAACTGACGACCATCTGAGCCTTTTCTTCATCTGCCACATCTGCGTCGAAGAACGCCATGGCAATAAGAGTCTCAGAGATGTACCATAGGTGTCGAGACATGGCTTCTTGCGCAGCGTTAACACACGAATATCCCGACATGGCAAAGGCTTCCGCGTCACGCAGAAATTCCAGATCAACTGCGGCAGCCTTGCTTGAGGTTGCAGCACGAGTCCAACCTCGGATGTAGACGAGGGACACGAAGAGACCTACGGCTGTCAGAGCTTCCAACTCGTGACTCGACATCTTGAACTGCTTCTTCAGTAGAATTACTTTCAAGGAGTAGATGGCTATCGCCATCCATCGAGCGTGATGGTAAGCGCCAGGGGCTCTGAGAGGGAAATCCACCACTTTTGCTTCTCCCAGGAAGATGAGAACCAACTGTAGCAGTTCCTTGTAGTCATCGCGCTGATGCGACGTGCTCACCATCGCTCTCACCAGCAGGACTGACTTCTCCCTCAGTTCCCTCATAGAGTCATTGACTTGAGCAAAATCGTACGGCCGCACGTCCAACCGGTCGATGAACTTCCATTGTGCCTGAAACCTCTTGAAAACGGGTATATCGGGGCCACTTGAAGGGCCGTATGCACGCTTGAAGACGGAGCTGAGGATGACTTCATAGATGTGATGCCGACAGGGGAAGTACATGAGTTCTCTGCCAAGACCTTTCTCAATCAGGACGCAGGCCCCGATATGAATCCCGGTGTTCGACGCTGTCGTGTCGAAAGACAGTCCCCGCACGCGCTCTTCCATCCTGTGTTCCTTGACCAAATCCAAGCAAACTCGCGCTATCTTCTCGCCGGTTCCGGACGTCACCTTAGGAACGCCGAGCAACTTCTCCTTGCCGTCGCCAGAGACGAGGACGGCGATCCGGTCAACGCTCTCCTTCCATTGCTCATTGTCAGGTAGGAGCTTACCGTCCCAATGCAAGACAAGAGGCTGACCAGGACAAACTTCGTCGGATTGATAACTTTCAGCAGCCACCTTCCTGAGAGCCTTGCGTGTGCGGTACATGGTACTGGCAGAAATGGACAGTTCATCCAAGTCAAAACCTAGTGATTTAGCGCTGCAGCGTACGACATAGCTGAATCGCGGTACGAAATATTCAGCCGATCGTAGGTAGTCGTCACATCCTGTGAGATCAGATTCCTGCGTCGCTTCTTGGTATTTCCCTTGGAGGAGGATGGAAAAACTTCCACGGTTGGGTCAACGACATCTGAGTCAGTCTCTGACGAAGTTGAAATCACTAAAGCCCCCGTATCTTCTGCAGCTCCTTGTTCCTTCCTGGCCTTCTCCTGTTGTTCCTTAATCTTGTCCAGCCTCTTCCTTTTCCTAATCTCCTTATAGTGAAGCTTCATGTCAACAGGGCCCATGCTGCAGGAATTTGGATCTTCACGCTGCATGTCGAGAAAGTGGATGTCCTCTGATTCTTCATCATTTCCTTTCTTGAACATCGCCTCCTTCACTCGGAAGGACTCTGCTTTATGTGACTTGTGCTTCACAAGCCGGTCGTATTCCTTGAGAAGGGATTCCATCTTCCTCAAGGCCGAATCTCGACGCATCATATTCTCGCTCTCTCCCAAAATATGAGACAGGCATCCAGGCACAGGTTCAGGCATTTAGTACGTCCAAATTTTTGCTCCTTTTGGTGGTAAAAGTACTTTTGAGTACTTGCAAATGAGTTGGAAGGCCACTTGATGTGATGTTCGCATCCGTCTGGCCAATAAGAAACACTTCTGTTTTCGCTCTGGTAGACACCTGGAAAAGAAAACAAACTAAATAATTCCACAGAAATAATTTCACATCGTAATTAATTTCATTAATTAAATAAAGAAAAGCAGTAACTGGGACTCGAACCAGTGTCATAGCCGTTTGGCGGCATCGCTCAAGTCGGCGTACACAGCACGCTATCCACTACACCATCTAGGGAGTGGATAGCGTGCTGTGTACGCCGACTTGAGCGATGCCGCCAAACGGCTATGACACTGGTTCGAGTCCCAGTTACTGCTTTTCTTTATTTATAAAACTGATACGTGTACACTACGTTCTCTTTGACAATTCATTAATTAAATAAATTTCAATACCGCAGTAAAATTACATTAATTAGTATCATAAATAATTACCAGCTTAGTTGTCCAATATGCAACAGACTAATTAATTTCATGTAATATTAATAATAAATATCACTACCACAGTAAAATGACAGAAATTAAATAATAATAAATTTCAATACCACAGTAAAATGAGATAATTAGTAGCATATATAATTACCTCCATAGTTGTCCAATAGGCTATACAACACGAACCGCTCAAGTGACAAAGAAAACCCTCTTCACTGCAGGCAGGCGAGAAATGAACTGACAAAAAGTCGTCAAAGTTGGGGACCTCTAAATGCAGCGCGATCTGGTTCAAACTTGCACAAACGTGTTTTCTTGTTCTTTAGAATACGGAGAAACGTGTGGATTAAAACTCCAAGCTCATTTTATTTTACCCTATAGGTATGAAACACCCTAATATAATATATATATAATATATATATATATATATATATATTATATATATATATATATATATTAAGCGATATCAACGCGTTCTTTGAAGAAGAACTACAAGGAGAAAGTATAACGGACTTCGACTTTACGACAAATGATATTACACAAGCTATAAGGAAACTAAAAATACACTCAGCGGCAGGGCCGGAGAAATGGAATGCCACACTGATCAAAACTGCAAAAATGCAATCGCTGAGCCCCTATATTGGATATGGAGACGATCACTAGACACGGAGAAATATAGGGCATTCTGAAGAGCGCGAACAAAGTCCCAATATATAAAGGATGAGATCGATCCGAGGCCAAAAACTATAGGCTAGTGTCTCTTACATCTCATCTCGCTAAAATATTTGAAAGAAGAGTTAGACAGAAAATCTGACTTTTTGGAAACTCGGAAAAAATTCAATGATAACCAACATGGGTTTCGGTCAGGCAGATCATGCCTATCACAACTAATGGAACACTACAAGAACATTATTGATGCACTTGAAAGTAATGAAAACTATGATGTAATATACACAGACTTTGCCAGAGCGTTCGACAAGTGTGACCATGGAATCATAATACATAAACTGAAATATATGGGAATAACAGGAAAAGTAGGGAAATGGATATATAATTTCCTTAGTGAGCGGCGGCAAGTCGTTACAGTGCAAGAAGTATCTTCATCAGACTCAAAGGTCCTCAGATCAGGACCACAAGGAACAGTATTAGCTCCACTACTCTTCATAATCATGCTAACTGGCATAGATGAGGACGTTACCAGAGACAGCACAGTAACATCCTTTGCTGATGATACAAAGATCAATAGAAAAATAAGAAACCCAGAAGATACAGGATCTCTACAAACAGATATGAACAGATTCTACAAGTGGAAGGAACAACAATATGAAGTTTAACACTGAGAAATTTCAGCTGTTACGGTACGGAAATAGAGAAGACCAAAAATCCATGGAATATTATACCCCACATGGACAGGAAATTCAGAGAAATTCTAGAGCAAAAGATTTAGGGGGTTGTAATGACTGATGAAGCGAAATTTGAAACACAAAATAAGATAGCAGTAAACAGAGCAAGAGAATAACTAGGCAGATATTGAGAACCTTTAAACGAAGGGATAGGAATGTAATGATTCCTCTACTGAAAACACTGATCATACCCAAATTGGAATACTGCTCGGTCCTAACATCCCCATATAAAAAAGAAAATATTAAACAACTAGAAGGGATTCAGAGAAGCTTCACAGCCAAGATCAATGGGTGCAAAGAACTAAATTACTGGGAAAGGTTACGCGAACTAAACCTATATTCACTGGAAAGGAGAAGACACACACACACACACACCATTATTTACACTTAGGAAATAATGGAGAAACTAGTCCCTAATCTTACTCTGAACCCTATAACTCCCCAAACAACAGTGGAAAGTAGAAAAGGAAGACTGTGTCGTGTTCCCAAATTAAAGGCGAGCCAGGGAACATCCTTAACCCTGAAAGAAAATAGTTTTGTTGTGAGAGGACAAAAACTGTTTAATCAGCTGCCCAAAGACCTAAGGAACACGAATGGTGTTGCAGTGGACATCTTCAAAAAAAGATTAGACGCCTGGTTCAGAACAATTCCCGATGAGCCGGGAGTATCTGGCTATGTGAGGTGGAGCGTACAAGAAACCAACTCACTACTTCACCAGGCCAACTCGAGAGGGGCGACAAGCTTGACCTTCGTGAAATGAGGAATCATCGCGCGGACCTTTTGAAAAGTTGAAAGGTATATATATATATATATATATATATATATATGTGTGTGTGTGTGTGTGTATCGGTGAATTTTAAATATCTGACACTTTAAAACTATTTCTCAAACGGTGGGTCGCGAGCGCTCGGGTCGTAGTTTGTTTGCTCCTGCAATAGTGATTTGTGGGCAGAAAACAACAAAAAAATCGCTTTGTGAATTTGTTTACCTCTGTAGGATGATAAGGGGTCGCACCGACGTAAGACCCTGACACGGGGCCCGTGGGGAAAATGCGACTGAGAAACAGTGCTTTAAGAGGTTTGTATTTTTTTATCAAATGAAATAAAAACATGAAGTTTTTACTGTACCTTCTCTAAACATGGGAATTAGTCCCCCAGTGAAATAACATGTTCTGTGTAATGTCCTCTCAGCTCATTAACTCTTTGCACACAAACAACAAAATTTTGCAGTTCTCTGGATAGTGTATCTGTTAAAATCTGAGAAAGTTTCTTGTTTAGTCGATGCTTTCAATTCTTCTGTTGTGTGTGGACTCTGTTTAAACACACTATCTTTTGAATAACCACACGGATAAAAGTCACGGAGGTTTAAATCTGGGGAATTTGGTGGCCATGATATTCCTTTATCATAAACCGCAGGGAATGTGTTGGAAAGGACTCTCCCTTCGAAGGTATCGTATATCGTGAACTAAGAGGACATCACGCAGAGCATGGTTTGCATTGAGAGGCTAATTCTGAATGTGTAGATAAGGTACAGTAAAAATGTTATGCTTTTATTTCACTTAATAAAAAAATACAAATCTTTTAAAGTAACAGATGTTTAAAATATCACGATATATTTTTTTTTTATGAAGGAAAGAGTGGCCAAGGGCAAATGCCCGCAAAAGCGCCCCTCGCGTAGAAGAAGAGAGCCAAAATCAAGGTCCGGGGTTTTCGAGATGCCTAAACACACTGCGTTTGAAAGATGGGAGGTCATAGACAGGAGGAAAGATGGACAGAAAAGGAATGAGAAAGTGTAGAAAGTCTGGTACTGCGTACTCTCCTTAAAGGAGGAGGCATGCAGTTAGAGAGTTCAGAAGAACAATGTCTGTTATGATAGCGATAGTAAAGAGAGAGTGAGGTAACACTGCGGCGAAGAGAGAGATTGAAGACAATCAGTAAGAGGCGGGGAATTGATGAGACGAAAAGCCTTTGATTCCACCCTGTCAAGTACGACTGTGTGGGTTGAACCACCCCACACATGAGAAGCATACTTCATACAGGGGCGAACAAGACCCCCGTATAGAGACAGCAACTGAGTAGGGATGAAGAAACCGCGAAGTGGTACAGCACACCTAACCTCTTAGACGCTGTTTTAGAAAGAGGGTATATGTGGTCTTTCTACGAAAGATCACGAGAAAAGGAAACGCCAAGAATGTTAAGAGAAGAGGAATTATCGGAATCATCGGCAAAGGAGTGAATAGGACAGTAAGTGCGAATATAAAGATCATTAATAAATAAAAGGAAAAGAGTTGGGGACAGGACAGAACACTGAGGAACACCACTGTTAATAGCTTTAGGAGAAGAACAGTGGCCATCTGCAACTGCAGCTATAGATCGGTCAGAAAGGAAATTAGAGATGAAGGCACAGATAGAAGGATAGAAACCGAAGGAGGGCAGTTTCGAAATTAAAGATTTGTGCCAAACTCTATCAAAAGCTTTTGATATGCCTAGCGCAATAGCAAAAGTTTCACTGAAACCTCGAAAGGAGGATGACCAAGAGTAAGAGAGATACGCAAGAAGATCGCCAGTTGAGCGTCCCTTTGGAATCCATACTGACGATCTGAAAGAAGATTGTGAGAAGAAAGCTGTTTAAGAATCGTCTTATTAAAGATAGATTCAAAAACTTTCGAAAGGCGAGAAATCAAAACAATTGGACGATAGTTGGAGGGTTGAGAGCGGTCACCCTTCTTTGGGACAGGCTGAATGAAAGTGAACTTCCAGTCGGAAGAAAACGTACCAGATGAGAGATGAAGACGAAAGAGTTTACCTTGGCAGGGTGTCAGCACAGAAGCACAGTTTTTAAGAACAAGAGGAACACCATCAGGATCGTACGTCTTCCTGGAATTGAGCCCAGATAAGGAAGAAAGAACATCTTTAGAAGAGATTCTAATTTCAGACATAATAAAGTCAGAGGGAGGGAGAAATAGAAGGACAGCACTGGAATCTTCCAGGGTTGAATTGTTATCGAAAGTTTGAGCGAAGAGTTCAGCTTTGTCAGGAGAAGAGACGGCAACTGTGCCGTTGGAATGGAAAAGAGGAGGGAAAGAAGAGGAAGTTAAGTTATTGAAGAGGGTCTTAGCTAAATGCCAGAGAGAGCGAGAAGAATTAGAATTGGATGGAGTTTCACATTTTTGTCGGATGAAGGAATTTTTGGCGAGTCGAAAAACAGATTTTGCACGATTCCGGACAGAAATATAAGCTGAGTTAGAGCCAGGAGTTGGATGGCGACGGCACCTTCTGAAAGCCTCCTCTCTGTTGCGGATAGCATTCGAACAAGTAAAGTTAAACCAAGCGTTTTTTGCATTAGTAGTAGGAAGTGAATATGGAACGTACGCCTCCATGCCCGAGAGGATCACTTCTGTGATGCGCTCAGCACACCCAGAAGGGTCGCGGCCACGGAAGCAGTAATCATTCCATGGGAATTCACAGAAGTACTGCCTAAGGGCCTCCCAATCAACGGCGCCGAAGTGCCAAAGGCGTTTCCTCTTGGGAGGATCCAAAGAACGAATTGGAGTGATAGGACAGGAAACAGATATAAGATTGTGATCAGAGGGGCCCAACGGAGAGAAAAGTTTGACAGAGTAAGAAGAAGGATGAGCGGTAAGAATAAATCCAGAATGTTGGGCCTATCTCCAAGCAATCGGAGATACGAGTAGGGTGCTGTACAATCTGCTCTATGTCATTTAGGATAGAAAAGTTGTAAGCTAATTTACTAGGGAATGTCAGTGAAGTGGGAGGAAAGCCAAAGGTGGTGGTGAACACTGAAATCTCCTAAAATGGAGATTTCAGCAAAGGGAGAGAGGGAAAGAATGTATTCCACTTAGGAAGTGAGGTAGTCAAACAATTTTGGATCGTCAGTAGAATTAGGGAAAAGGTAAACAGCGCAGATGTATTTAGTTTGAGATTGGCATGTAAGCCGTAGCCAGAGGGTATAGAATTCGGACGATTCGAGTTCATTGCGTACATATACGCAACATTCACCTTTGGAGTGAAATTGATATAGAGAAAGTAAGAGGGTAGAGAAAAGGGGTTGGTGTCAGTCGTCCCAGACACCTGAGTTTCAGTGAGCAAAAGAAGATGAGTTTTAGAGGAGGAGAGGTGGTGTTCAACAAATTGAAAATTTGAGAAAAGGCCACGAATGTTGCAGAAGTTCAAGAAAAGCGAATCAGACAGAGGTGCAGAACATCTCGAATGGGCGGTAGCAAATCAATCCCCGCTGCCCGGGTCTGCGTTCCTGGTATCGACAGGGGGGAAACCAGAGTGAGGACAGTTATGGTCCCCTCCCCAAGAAGTAGTGTGTAGTGTGTAAGATGCATGTGTATGTGGTGAGGAATAGGGAGAGAAGTGTGTTTGAGAGCATGATAGACTGCTCATAAGGTAGCTGAGACACGGAAAAAAGATCAGCTAAGGAGGACAGTGACAGAAGAAATGGGAGTTCCAGCACTTCCTATCTTCTGTCTGTATATATATTTTTTTATGCAGGAACAGGGGCCAAGGGCGAATACCGGCAAGAGCACGGCCTCCACAGAAGAAGGACGAAGCCAATATCAAGGTCCAAAGTTTTCGTGATGCCTGGACGCTTTGCGTTTGAAAGATTGGATGTTATAGACAAGGGGAAAGATGGATTAAGGAAAGTTGTTCCAAAGTTGGCTTGTTAAGTAGGTGAAAGATTGCAAATACCGATTAATCCATGCGTTAGAGAGTTGAACAAAAAAGGAATGAGAATGTGCTGAAAGTCTGGCATTGCATGCTCTCCTTAAGGGCATGCAGTTATTGTTCATAAGAGAAGTGTCCGTTATAATAGCGATAGTAAAGAGAAGGGCAACATTGCGGCGAAGGGAGAGGGATTGAAGATAGTCAGTAAGAGGCGGTGAAATGATTAGTCGAAAAGCCTTTGATTCCACCCGGTCAAGAAGAGGTATGTGGGTTGAACCCAGGGCCGTAGCTTGGTGGCCGCCAGAAGTGGCTGAGCCTCCCCTAAACCCTAAATATAGATTAACTAAAATAAATACTTTACAGTATTTACTAATATCAGTTTTTTACTAATCGTAATAATTACTAATGATTAATTCTACTAATAACATTTTCCTCTGTCCTCCCAAATAAAAATATTTGAGAAAAATGTTTCGAACATATTAGTTAAAATTTAAAAATTGTAGCGGACTGGAAAGTTCTAGAAAGTTCGTAGCGGTATAATAGGTCCACGCGCATGCGCTATAAACGTGCTGAATTTTCCAGAAGGCGTCCGTCCACTAGAGTAAGTAGTATAAATAATGAGCTGTGTTGCACGTTGGTTAGTGACCATCCAGTCTTCGAGTGGTGAGGTAGTGAGTGTGAAATTTCCGTGATTGATATTAGCGATTTCTGAATTGCTTTTTAATGATTTAGTGTTTGGATAAAGACATTCTAATAAATTTCTGGATTGCTTTTTTATGATTTAGTGTTTGGATAAAGACATTCTAATTTATTGCAAGAATAATTTATAATTTATGGATAATTAATTAATAATGGATAAATTTGTAATTAAAGTAGCCAAAACAACTAAAAATATTTCAGTTTCTACTCCTAGTTCTTCCTGTACAAATTCAGCTTCAGTCTCTAAGCCTAGTTCTTCCTATGCAACTAGCATTACAAACGAAAATTCTAAAGTAAGTCAGAGAGTTGATAACACTCCTGATATCTTGAAACTGGGAGAAAGTATTATACAACACAGGCTGCCAGTTTATCCTAAAAACATTGAAAATAGAAGCTTTCAAGTAGATTTGTTTCAAAAGTTTAAGTGGCTAGAATATTCAAAAAGCATGGATGCGGCTTCCTGTTATGCCTGTCGACAGTTTCGTCCTTTTGGAACGAAAGAAAGCGCATTTACATCAACTGGGTCCAGGAGCTGAAAGTTGCTTTAAATAAGAAAAAAGTTTTTCCAAATCACGCATCATCAGAGGTTCACATATCCACTATGAGTATGTGACATGAAAGAGAACAACGTCGAGAAATGGGATTAATGGTATCAACTGGTGAATAGTGATATTTTGGAACGCCATAGGTACTATGTTAAGTCAATTGCAGAAGTTATTCAGTTTCTTGCCATTAATGAGTTAGCTTTCCGTGGTACATCTAACATATTTATCTCCTGAAACATAAAATAACACAATACAAATTATGGCAGAAATGGTAACACAAAGTGTTGTAAATGATATTCATAAGGCTGATGTTTCTTGGTTTTCAATTCTCGTTGATGGGACACGCGATAAAAATAATAGGGAAAATATCGCTATCGGAGTTAGATATGTGATAAATGGGAAACCAAAAGAATCAATTTTGGCGATAAAACATTGTTTTGAATTTGATGCCGAGACATTTGTCAAAGTGACATTAAAAGTTATTAATGATTGTGGTTTGGGTAGTCCTAAAATTCTTAGCCAGTGCTACAATGGAGCTTCTGTTATGAGTGGTAAGAAAGGTGGAGTACAAGCACTACTTCAAAAGACTCTAAATAAGAAAGTCTCATATGTACATTGCTGCAATCATAGATTACACCTGGTCATTGTGAAAGCTATAAACGACATCTCTGAGATTAAACAGTTTTTCGAACAATGTTCCATGCTGTATGTTTTTCTTAAAAAGGGAAGTATTTCCAGAATGTATGAAGGTCAGGCTCTTTCTCATCTTTTGCCACAGCGCTAGAGTGGACATCTGGATGTGACAAAGGTTATTTTAAATACTTATAGAAAAATTGTTGATACACTAGAAATGTTGAAAGAGAATAAACAACTCAATGGCGACAACACTGTGAAAGGCTCCGGTTTACTAACTGTTGGTAAAAGTAAGCAATTTCGTTTTTGTACATTATTTATGAACAAGATCCTAGGAATTATTCAACCTGCTGAAAAATTATTTCAGTGTCGTGAATCTAGCTTAAGAGATCCTTTAATGATTTTGGATTCTATTGTGGATACTATTAAAGCTTTAAGATGTAATGAAGTTTATGCAGAAATTATAAATCAAATACATGCTGAATTTAACGTTGAGGAAGAAGAAATTTACTCCACTAAAAGACACAGAAGGAAAATTCATAAAAAGTTTAGAGATTACATCGTTACAGATAGCATAGTAGAGAGATCAGAAGTAGATCAAGAACTAAATAAACACTTTAAAGTGATATTCTACCAAACTATTGATATCGTTGTATGTGAGATGAAACGAAGATTTACTGATAATGATAAACTACTGATTTCTATCTCTAGTGCCGAAGCTGAAATGAATTTAGATAAAATGAAATATCTTGAGCAGCGGTTCTCAAACTTTTTCTTCTCCTGTATTCCTTGAATTCTTTCACGGGATTTTCTGGATTTTCGAGAGAGATAGAGGATTTTTACTTTCTTTACGACCGTGTGACTTGTGGCCGTTTATTAATCGTATATGAAATTAAAAGGGTTATATTTTCAGGACCCCTTCGCGTACCCCGTAAGATTCCCTCGCGTACCCCTAGAGATACGCCATATCCCAGTTTGAGAACCACTGATTTAGAGTGTCTCAACATTAAAATTCCATCGCAACAAGAAATATCTGTTGTTAGAAATTTTCTTTAAAACCAAGCAGAAAAGAAAGCAGACGTGGTGGTTTTCGATGAAATATTTGAACAAAGGATTGCTTTTCAAGACACTTATAATTTACTGGCAGCTGCTAAAATATTTGGATGCAGCACTGCGACAGGTGAATCCACTTCTTCAGTTTTAACTGGAATAAATTGTCCCCAAAGACTGGCAATGTATCACCAACGAATGGCAAATTTAGTTCTACTGGCATTTGAGAAAGAACGCACGAAAGTAATCAATATGGCTATTCTTTTAAGAAAATTTAATGATCGGAAAAACAGAAAGTTGCAACTGTTTTGAAGTAATTTTAATTTTTTTATTAGTGTACTGAAGTACTGTATTTTGTTTTTAAATTTGGAAGCAATGTTTCTGGTGGTGTTTATTTTTCAATAACTATTAGATTCGAAGAAAAGAAAAATTACCGCAATGCAGTATATGATTTTATAATTATTACCAATTTGTATTTTGTATTGTATCTAAGTCATGTTTCGTTTGTTTAAACTTTCTACATTCTAACACGTTGTTTACCAACTAGTTTTAGAATTATAATTCAGTTTTGTAATTGTCCAATTGACCTGGTCCAATAAATGCGTATATATAAAATTTTAACTTCAACATCTATTTTATTTTTACAAAGAATTCCAATATTATCGGTACTATGTAGCCTCCCCTATATTACCAGCAGCCTCTCCTGGAGATTACCATTAGCTACGGCCCTGGTTGAGCCACCCAACACATGAGAAGCGTACTCCATACAGGGGCGGACAAGACTGCGGTAGAGAGACAGCAACTAAGCGGTGGTGAAGAAACTGCGGAGGCGGTACAGCACACCTAACCTCTTAGCAGCTGATTTAGAAAGAGAGTATATATGATTTTTCCAAGAAAGATCACGAGAAGAGAAAACACCAAGCATGTTAAGAGAAGAGGAAGGATTGAGTTGTGTATTGTTGAAGATAAGGGGATAGTCGTGTGGAAGATTGTGACGAATAGACAGATGAAAAAACCTGAGGTTTTGAGGCACTGAAAGCCACAAGTTTTTCTCTGCCCCATTCAAAGATCAGAGGTCAGGTGCACCATAGACGTCTCACGCGAAGTATGGAGTGACTGTTGAGAGGAACGCTTTGTGAAGCAGGTGGAGAAGTGAAGGGTAGAATCATCCGCATGGGAGTGAATAGGAAAGGAAGTGCGACTTAATAAATCATTAATAAATAAAGGGAAGAGTGTGGGTGACAGAAGAGAGCCCTGAGGAAAACCACTATTAATAGCTGAAGGAAAAAACAGTGGTCATCTACAACCGCAGCTGAAAGGAAATCAGAGATGAAGGAACAGCTAGAAGGAGAGAAACCGAAGAAGGGCAGTTCGAAATTAAAGGTTTGTGCCACAATCTATCAGAAACTTTTAATATGTCTAACGCGATAGCAAAGGTTTCACCGAAATCCCGAAAGAAGAATGACCAAGAGTCAGAGAGATATGTAAGAAGATCGCCAGTAGAGCGTCCCTTGCGGAACCCATATTGACAATTTGAAAGAAGATTGTGAGTTGAGAGGTGTTTAAGAATCTTCCTATAAAAGATAGACTTAAAAACTTTGAAAGGCAAGAAATCAAGACAACTGGACGACAGTTGGAGGGTTGAGAGCGAATACCAAACAGGCAGGCGTTTAGTGGTACACACCAGAGATTAAGGGGAACAGGGACAATTGTTCCACGTAACCAAGAACATGTAGCACCACGGCCCGTTGCTGTGGAGCAGCGCATCGTGCTGGTCCAATATCGTGGCCCCTGAGATCTCCGGACCTATCCTCGTTAGATTTCTTTTTATGGAGCCTTATGAAAGAGATAGTCTACAAGATCAAAGTGCAAACGAGAGAGGAACTCTTGCGTCGGATTATGGATGCCGCTGCTTACATACGAGAACACCCGAAAGTGATTCAATGGGCAGTGGACTGTTGTTTGGAACGAGCAAGGCTGTGCATTGAAAACCGAGGCGGACATTTTGAACATTTACAAGATGTATCTCATAAAATCTAGCAATAAATATATCAGATTAATACTCTCGTTTATTTTTTTCCCTGCACCTAAAAAAGTCCGTAGCTCCGCAACGGTTGGAAATAGCACCGATGTTGTATTGACATTTTTACTCGATATCACCCCCAAAAAAAACCCAAAGTATGGCAGACGGGCTGTGAAACACCCTGTATATATACCTTCCCTTTCAACCTTTCAAATGTTCCGTGCGATGATTCCTCATTTCACGAAGGTCAAGCTTGTCGCCCTCCTCTAGAGTTGGCCTGGTGAAGTAGCGAGTTGGTTTCTTGTACTCTTCGCTTCACATAGTCAGATACGCCCGGCTCATCTGGGATTGTTCTGAGCCAGGCTCTAATTTTCTTTTCAAGATGTCCACCGCAACACCACTCGTGTTCTTTAGTTCTTTGGGCAGCTGATTAAACAGTCTTCGTCCTCTCACAACAAAACTATTTTCTTTCAGGGTTAAAGATGTTCCTTCTCCAGCCTTTAATTTGGGAACACGACACAGTCTTCCTTTTCTACTTTCCACTGTTGTTTGGGGAGTTATAGGGTTCAGAGTAAGATTAGGGGATAGTTTCTCTATTATTTTCCAAGTATAAATAATGGTGTATCACTCTCTTCTCCTTTCACTGAATATAGGTTTAATTCGCGTAACCTTTCCCAGTAATGTGGTTCTTTGCACCCAATGATCTTGGCTGTGAAGCTTCTCTGAATCCCTTCTAGCTGTCTAATGTCTTCATTTTTATATGGGTATGTTAGGACAGCAGTATTCCAATTTGGGTATGATCAGTGTTTTCAGTAGAGGAATCATTATATTCCTATCCTTCGTTTAATGGTTCTCAGTATCTGCCCAGTTATTCTCTTTGCTCTGTGAACAGCTATCTTATGTTGTGTTTCAAATTTCGCTTCATCAGTCATTACAACTCCTAAATCTTTTGCTTTAGAATTTCTCTGAATTTCCTGTTCATTTGGGGTATAATATTCCATGGATTTTAGGTCCTCCCCTTTTCCGTACCGTAACAGCTGAAATTTCTCAGTGTTAAACTTCATATTGTTGTCTTCCGTCCACTTGTACTGTAGATTCTGTTCATGTTGGTTTGTAGAGATCCTATATCTTCTGGGTTTCTTATTTTCCTACTGATCTTTGTGTCATCGGCAAAGGATGTTACTGTGCTCTCTCTGGTAACGTCCTCATCTATGTCAGTTAGCATGATTATGAAGAGTAGTGGAGCTAATACTGTTCCTTATGGTACTGAGCTGAGGACCTCTGATTCTGATGAAGATATTCCTTGTACTGTAACGACTTGCCGTCGCTCACTAAGGAAATTATATATCCATTTCCCTACTTTTCCTGTTATTCCAATATATTTCAGTTTATGTATTATGATTTCATGGTCACACTTGTCGAATGCTTTGGCAAAGTCTGTGTATATTACATCATAGTTTTAATTACTTTCAAGTGCATCAATAATGTTCTTGTAGTGTTCCATTAGTTGTGATAGGCATGATCTGCCTGACCGAAATCCATGTTGGTTATCATTGAATTTTTTCCGAGTTTACAAAAAGTCACAGATTTTCTTTCTAACTATTCTTTCAAATATTTTAGTGAGATGAGATGTAAGCGACACTGGCCTATAGTTTTTGGCCTCGGATCGATCTCCTCCTTTATATATTGGGACTATGCTCGCACTCTTCAGGATGCCCGATATTTCTCCCGTGTCTAGTAATCGTCTCCATATCCAATATAAGGGCTCAGCGATTCAATTCTTGCAGTTTTTAGCCAGTGTGGCATTCCATTTGTCCAGTCCTGCCGCTGAGTTTGCTTTTAGTTTCCTTATAGCTTGTGTAATATCATCTGTCGTAAAGTCGGAGTCCGTTATACTTTCCCCTTGTAGCTCTTCTTCAAAGAACTCGTTTCTATCGCATATCAGTTTGTCAGTTTTGGGGATACTGAAAGATGATTCGTACGGAGCTCTTAATAATGTAGTGTAAAAAGGAAGACGAACTCAAGAGCAAACATAAATTTATTTCTACAAACGTTTCGGAAGTAGTTCTTCCATCCTCACTGCTAAAAGACAAAATTCACTTACATTAAAATTAAATTTAAAAATTAAAAATGTAAATAATTAATAATGAAGAAACTGGACAGAGATACAATGCAGACCATTCAGTTCACTATTTACAATACAGGCTCTCTCAGAAGTCGCGCATCATAGGCTTTATTCAGATTTACAAGTTTTAAAAATTAGCCTATCTATAATGTGCGACTTTTGAGACACCCTATATTATACACTAAAAGGCTACAATTAAAATAAAAGTTATAATAATTAAAATTTAAAAACAATGTATAAAAGTTGAAATGTTGACTGGTAGTCATTTAAAGGTTTTAATTTATGAACCCATAAAGACTTCAGTATTTTAAGATCATTTGCAGTATAGAAATGGTCACTAATTTGAAAATTAGAAAGGCGGAGACAATGGTTGTTTACCGTATGAGCTCTGACACTAGAATGTGAAGGGCTGGAGAGAGGGCTCAAAGTATGATAACTGAAACCAAAATGCTCATGCGCATGGATTTTAAATTGACTTTTTAGAGCAGCCAACATATCCAGGATTTCATTCAGGACATACATAGGAATAAACGAACTATGAGCATAGATCACGATCAAGGATTCTTTATGTTTAAAAACTTATTCAATTGAGTTGTCGTTCACAAAAATAAATTAAAAAATTGTTTGAGGATAAAGATTGCGCAATAAGGAATTTACTGTACAGTAATTTTCCATTTTGTTTGAAACGTAACGCAGGTAGGGCATTCTTACGTATTTAACATCTTTCGGAACAGTTGGCAAGTTGAATTTAGGTGCATAATTATTATTGAGAAAATTTCTAATACGGGATTCTACAAAATCTTTAGGATAAAGGTTATTACTAAAATAATTTTGCGAGAACTTAAACTCAAGATCCAAAGATTTAAATGATGAGATTCTATACCAGAGGTCAGGAACCTGCGGCTCATTGAACCCAAAGCTTTGATTTTTATTTTTTTATTATGATGGTGCACAGCCATCATAATAAAAAAATAAAAAAGATTTTAAACATTTTTAAGATTGAAGGCTTGTGGCTCGTTTAAGTGTATTATCATTTTGATGTGGCTCATGCTATTGAAAAGGTTCCAGACGCCTGTTCTATACCCTGTATTTACTATTAATAGGCGAGCGACCAGACCCCGATTTAAACAATTTTAATTCCCCCCTTGTACAGAAAGTTGTAATGTTTTTTATTAGTCTTTAGTGTTCAGTGAACACATTTTTAAGTGTTGTCCTCAGTTTTTGATGTGCGGTTGCCATGGAAACGCCAATATAAACAAACATCTAGAAAATACCTGAAACTTTATCCAGATGATAATTTGTTTTAGTTTCGAAATGAAATACTGTTAACTAATCAACCTATACTGTTTATTATAAATGTTTACTATCTTGATACAGAATTGAATTATCACATTATAGTAAAACGTAATACAATTTACTTCCTCCTTTAATTATCACAATATTAGAATAAGACAAATGTGTGCTGTGACAAATATTGTGCAAATGTGTGGTATTGTTGAAAACCACAGTTTAATTATTGTTATTTTTATTTCAGACGATCATTTATATTAAGCATGGCAGAACCTAACTCAAGTCCATTAAAATTTGTACAGGCGAACAAACAGGCTGTCAACAAATTGAGAAATGCGTTATATGTCAGCAGAGTCGCAAAGAAAAACTGGTTATATCCACAAAAGTGGGTATTGAAACATTATTGTCAACATCATTGTTACAGCAGGATGCCCTTTTACAGACTTGAATCTGAGTTTGATGACCTTAAAATTACATAGTATATCTGTTACATATCATCGTAGCTGTTATCAATCATTTACAAGTAAGAAAAGCATTTCTCATGTTAGTACAAAATGTAGCACGCGTGATTCTGCATCACATGGTACTGAAGAACAAAGTGTTCGCACACGAGCTCAAACATCCAAGCTTTCAAATTTTTCAATGCGTTTAATATGCAAAGCGCGAAAGAGGGACAGCATACATAAGGTACAAACAACTACGTGTCAGAGTAATCTCTATCAAGCAGCACAAGCTCGGAAGAACATTTCTATGCTTGCCAAAATTGAAGGAGAAGACCTCATTGCAGCTGATGCTGTTTACCACAAATCCTGCATGGCAAGCTATACAAGCAAGCATAGCATCAGTGCTTCAAGGAAAATGGAAGAAGGAGAGAACATACGCGAGAAGGCATTCATGGCACTAGTAGGAGAAATAGATGTTAACCTACAACAAGGAAAAGCTTATAAGTTGAAAACCCTGCTAGACAAATTCCAACAGCTGTTACCTGACCACATTGATACCCAAGCATAGCCGTGCAGAAAAACTTCAGCGCCGTCTCATGAAGCATTACATTATGATGATAACATTGTTATTCATGCCCAGCGAGACAGTCCAAGTCAAGCATTATTGTCGGTAGCAGTGTCAGCTTAGGAGATGCTGTCAGAGCCTTTGCTCAACTGAAGGAAGATTTCAACTCTAATGAGATGACACTTGGTTCTGCTGAAGAACAATCAAATGTTCTAGTGAATTCAGAAAGCTTACTTCATTCTGCCATTGGTATGTGTAGACAAGAAATAGCACAAATTGAAAAGCCAACTGAATACTACACAGCTGCTGAAATCGGCCTGAAAACATCTGAAGAATTTGTTCCAGCACTTTTACAGAAGGCGTTTCTCTGATTGCTGAGCAAAGAGGCATTTGAATCGTGCCAGCCAGCAGAAAAATTACAACGTAGAGTCTTAGCTCTTGCAGAAAGTGTTATTCATAGCAGTTGCAGCAATATTATAACCTCCCTTCATCTTGGACTTGCAGCGCAACTCCATCATGATCATGGAAAACGAGATATAATAGACACTTTCCATGTCCATGGTTTCACCATAAGCTATGATCATTTTCGACGTTTTTTAACTGCCCCAGGAAAAGATGAGCTTAAAAGAATGCAAGATCGCATATACATACCACATGGCTTAGTCTCACAACAACATGGAGGAAAGCTGATTCAAGAAGGTGACGACAATATTGATATCAACTGTGCAACCATTGATGGAAAGGGAAAATTTCATTCCATGGCCCGTGTTGTATTTCAGGAACAGACTATTGATACAGTTGGGACTGGCCTGGTCGACAGAGTGAAGATTGGCCAAGAAAAGTCAGTGTCTCTCGACTGTAATGATGCCAAGGCATTGAAGAATGTATTGCATTATGAAAAGCCCAGGAAACGACCAGAGCCACCTCGCCGTGATGATGCGAAGATCAAGGTGAAATCACTACATATTGTTGGATCAGACATGCAGGTAGCGGATCTTACTTGGATGTTTCTGAGAGCGATTCCGCGTGGTAACCTTTCTGTTCCTCCACTTATTGACTATAGTACAACTGAAAAAGTTCCCGTCTGGACTGGATACACTGCAACGATGACAAAAATGTAACTCACTCGCACAGTTGCCACTTATGCTCCAGTTATAGATGCAAAGCCTACCGATCCATCAACTGTCTACACAACAATGATCAGAAGTCAAGAAATGACAAAAGCAATGGGACAACTCAGTTGTAAGTTATTCCCCAGAATGGGGTAGACTGTTAATAACGCATTGAATTGATATCGAGGGAGTCACCGAATACAGTATGCACTGACTTATATGCAGTTTTGTAAATGAAAAACAAGTTAAGACTTTTAGTGGAAAGATTCCAGTTTTAAGTAATGATTTCTGCTTTAAAGTTATTTAGTAGTTTGCTTCATAAAGAAAAGAATTGTTAAAATTTAGTTGGTTTAATCGATTTTAGTTGATTTAGTTGATTTTGTGTTATGTACATCGATATATGTATAGTAACTTAATTTTTGTTTTACAAAATTGACGTTCTTCAAATTCAATATCGGTACTTTCACACAGTTAACAATACAAACTTTATTTTCAAGTGCAACATTATTGTATATGTATTGTAATCTTGCCAACATTTGCCTGTTTTTCATAACTGAACGATAAACCTTTCTGCTGGCATGCGAACAGAGGTCTCCATTATTAATCCATGTAGGCACAGTACTTTGTATGGTGATTCAACATTTTAATATGGCATTCATTTTGTTCAACATAGTGTATTAATGCTTGGAGTACCAAATACCTGAATTATTGTACTCGAAATTAGCTTTGTGTAACTCATATTAATCAGTTTTGTGAAACATCTGTATTTTAGGTGATATTTTTTAGGTCTAACAATAACGTTTTTAGGCAAAAAATAAAAAATATATCATGTAAAAGAATGTTTTTATACAGGGTGGGCCGTAAGTTTCCATACATAGGAAAAATTAAACGTTTGTTTTTATGTTTCAGATACCCTAAGAATATGCGTTTGACATAAGATCTTGTTTACTGATGAAGCAAATTTTTACGTCAATGGAGAGGTTAATCGCCAAAACATACGTTATTGGAGTAATGCTAACCCTAACTGGCTGAGTCCGACGAAGATGCAAGGTGCCGGTAAAGTGATGGTGTGGGCCGGGATATGGGGTGACAGAATTATTGGACCAATTTTTGTCAGTGGAAATCTTAATGCCGAAAGGTATCTTAACATGTTGCAAGAAGAGATTTTCCCATCCCTGCTAAACGAGGAAGGTAACTTCCCAGTTTACTTCCAGCAAGATGGAGCTCCGCCTCATTATGGTCTTCACGTGCGTCGGTATTTGGATCAGCAGCAGTTTCCGGATGCTTGGATTGGTCGGCGTGGTCCTGTGGAGTGGCCTCCCAGATCCCCAGATCTCACCCCCCTTGATTTCTATCTTTGGGGGCACTTGAAGGCCATGGTGTATCAGGAAAAGATACGAGACATAAATCATCTAAAAGAACGTATCACCAACGCCATTACAAGCATAACGTCAACTGTGCTAATGCGTGTTCATCAACAGTGGGGAACACGTATTGAAATGTGTTTTCAAAACAATGGTAACCATGTAGAGCATATTATATAAATACAAATGGTTGTCCATAAAAAAATGTTTATTTTTCCTATGTATGGAAACTTACGGCCCACCCTGTAGATAAATTGATATAGTGTAGCACTAGAGCTTTCAGAAAATGTATAACTTCGTGGGAAATAAACCTTGTCTTCAGTGTTCATTGTGTCTTCAAAGATTTCAGTTGTAATGCGTGAATTGAAAACATGAATGCACGAGTACCTGTACATATCTGAAGTTAATGGCTCATTTTACTATCTTAGCACACTCAGAATGGAGGACAACATGCCAAACTTATATGTCCAGATGGTGCAGATCATTTTAGGACACGTACATTTCTGTACTAGGGGGTTATTAAACTAAACAAATATGGCCTGTTATCAAGGTTGGCCGCTCGCCTACAAATAGAGCGTTGATGTAATAGAACTTATAGATGATTTTCCATACTCTCTCCAGCATTAATTTTGAATAGTTTAGGTGGGAAGCTGATGAAATTAAGTCCTAAACCTGTGGTACATCTAGAAATGGGTGAGACACATTACTTTTTATATCTATGGTGAAATTTTTTGATCAGTGAAAGAAAGCCACCCCCAGCCTTCTTTAGTTAGCTTTATAAGGGTAACTAACGAAACTATAACGACCTAACCTAACCAATAGTCAAGGGCGTACAGTTAACCTAACGATTGGTTAGGTTAGGTCGTGATATTTTCGTTAGTTAGCCTTATAAAGTTAACTAAAGAAGGCTGGGGGTGGCTTTTTTTCATTGATCCGAAATTTTTGTTGGTGTGTTTATTATTATTAATATAACTAAGAAATTGAGAAGCATGGTCCAGGGGCTCGAAGACAGTAAATGTAGCGTCCATTTTATTTTTTCATGATAGCACAGAAGGGCATTGTCCATGGCTGGCCCCAATGGGCTTCCCTTGGCAACGCCATCTGTTTGTGAATAAAGAGAACCATTGAATGTGAATCTAGTGAAGGCAAGGATTAGTTTCAGGAGGTGGTTGAACTTTGATTTGTCTAAGCCTTTAGTTGTAATGTTATCGTCGAGAAAGAGGCCATCAGTACAAATATCTATGGTTTCATATAGTGGAACGTTAGTAAAAAGTGATTCAACATCATAACTCACCATATTCCTTTCCTCACGTCCGCAAACATCCGAGAATCCTCAGAAATCGAAAAAAACACGTGATTTTCAAGGAGAGAGGAACAAAAGGATGTTTATCTTCTCCCAAAAGGCCCGCGAAAAGTTAACGTCTTCCGAACCTATCTAAGCCATAGTTCACTAAACTCGCCCTCACTTTGCTTGTTACTCCTCCTCGTGAATCTCCTCTCAGTCCCTCAAGCAACACCTCAACAATACATGAAGCGAATCAACACTTGAGGCGACCTACAATTTCATCCCGCCGGAAGCAAACATCACTCTACCGGCGTCATCTTTCTGGTCCTGGCTTCACTCATCCTTCACCACAATTCGATCGGCGCCCGTTCAACCAGTATCTCAACAGGCTCTCAGCACATCCTCCTGCCGGTAGGCCAACACGTCTTCAGAGTTATCTACGGCGAAACGCAATACAGTCAAACTTCACGTAGGCCCTCTTCAGTCTTCAGAGTTATCCACGTTAAAACGCAGGGCGGTAAACCTTCACGTAGGTTTCTTCAGCCTCCAGCGTTATCCACGTCGAAATCGCAGGTCGGTAAGTCTCTTGTCGGCCCTCATTCGGCCTACAGTGTTTCGTTACGTCGTGCTAGACTGTTCAGGATTCAAAGCTGAAAAGTTCACAAACGCAGCCTAATCGCGTAGGCCCTAAAAAGTGTCTTCAGTACCGTTCAAACTAACTCTCCCGTTAAGACCGCAGTAGGCCTATTCAAGTGTTGTACCAACACCGTAGTTTCTTATTACCTTGTTATTGTGTTCAATCATATAACTTACTTATTTTGCATCCGATTGTTTATCTGTTCTTTTATGCATTTCATTTTTACCGACCTAATCCATTTACTGTACCATACCGTACTTTCATATTTCAGTTATTACACTTTGTAACACTGATTCTGTTTATATAGAATTATTTGTTTTTATATGCATTTGCGGGCGCTGAGTCCAAATCTGGCCTTGGTTTGTGTGTATCATCAATGGTTTCAGAGATAATCCATTTTTCATGTTTTACCAGTATAATGTTATTATGGGCGCAGCAATATCAGAATAATCAGGAATTGTTGAGAACAATCCGGATGTTCGTTGACAGTTTCTTGCTCTAGAAATTGTCCTAAACTTCCACTGCGCTATATAAAGAAGAGCGCAGAGTCTGAGAAGTCAGTAAGTGTGAGCACACAAAGAAAGCAGGTTGTTTGTCTGATGGTTACCAGCACTGAGGTACTGTGTTTCTGTGCTTCTCTGTGCTGACGATTTGAGTGTTATCGATCCTTTTTTATTGCGAACATTATTTCAGTGTTGTGAATACATCTTTTTTTGGAATCTGTAATCTGTTGCAGATTTAATAACTCTTCTCTCTATATCTGCAGGTTATGATTAATGTAGTACAGTTTGGTAGAGAGAATGGCAACTAGAGCTTGTAAACACTCGCCGGATATATTCTGCTACGTTTGTGGGTATTACATAGGCCCCAAGCAAGTATCGCACAAGATTGTGAAAGGCACCAAGTTCTGGATCGCGTATCGGCTCTATTTTGGTATGCCTATGGGTGACCAAGATAAGCCCTAGGCATCCCATGTGATCTGTGGAAGCTGCCGCTCCACACTTGAAGTGTGGCTGCGGGGAGTACACAAGGCAATGCCCTTTGCGGTACCCAGAATATGGAGAGAACCAAAGAGCCACCACGACGATTGCTACTACTGCATGGTAGATGTTTCTAAGTACAGGAAAGTTAAAGGAAGGCAGACTCTTCAGTATCCAAGCATAGCGTCGTCCATAGCTCCTGTACCACATGGCGAAGGTCTTCCAATACCACGTCCACCAGAACAGGCATCTATCATTTACTTTACCTTCTGTATTTACAGACTGTGGGTCATTATGTGTCGATTTTTCTTAGTGCTGATGCTCTTCTACATATATAGCTATGCCTATATTTTGTTTCTTTGCTTTGCAGGTTGAAAATGAGGATGCAGCTAGCTCATCTGAGATGTTGGCTGGTGAGGACAGTCATGATGAAGAATATACAGTAACTTTCAGTACAAACCCTCACTTTCCAAATCAGAGGGAATTGGACGACTTAATTAGAGATTTGGGTCTGACGAAATCAGGGTCTGAGCTTCTGACCTCCAGACTCAAAGAGTGGAATTTGCTTGGAGAAGACTGCAAGAGCACTGTATACCGAAAGCGGCATGAAGAGTTTGTAAGGTTCTACGATGTCAATGGCTCTCTCTGTTATTGCAGCGAGGTTAATGGTCTATTCACAGCTATTGGATTAACACATATACCCTCAGAGTGGCGCCCGTTTATTGACAGTTCAACTCGGAGTTTAAAAGCTGTTCTACTCCACAATGGGAACAAATATCCACCTATACCAGTTGCACATTCTGTTCAAATGAAAGAGGACTATGAAAATGTCAAACACCTGCTCACTCAAATCAGGTATGAACAGTATAACTGGGACATGCGCGGTGATTTCAAAATGATTGGTTTCCTGTTAGGTTTACAAGGAGGGTTTACTAAATATTCATGTTTTCTTTGCCTGTGGGATAGCAGGGCTTCAACTCAGCACTATAAAACAGTTCAGTGGCCTCCACGTAAAGGACTGCAACCAGGAAAGTACAATGTACTCAGGGAACCTCTTGTGAAGCCTGACATAGTTCTGCTACCACCTCTCCATATTAAGTTGGATCTAATTAAGTAGTTTGTAACTGCGTTAGATTTTGGAGGGGAAGTTTTACAACAGATTCGGGTCATGTTCCCTAAACTCTCTGAGGCCAAAGTCAAGGCTGGCATCTTTGTAGGACCACAAGTCAAGGCGCTGTTGAATTCAAAGAAACTTGAAGCCAAGATGACTCCGATCGAAAAAGAGGCTTGGTGTGATTTACGTGATGTGGTTCGTGGGTTTTTAGGCAACCATAAAGCACCAAACTATAAGGAGTTAGTGTCAAACTTGATTAAGTGCTATGGCAAAATGGGGTGCCGTATGTCTTTAAAATTACACTATCTGCATTCACATGTAGACTTTTTTCGTGATAACCTGGGCGATGTGAGTGAAGAACATGGCGAAAGATTCCATCAAGATATTCAAACGATAGAGAAAAGGTACCAGGGCCATTGGGATGCTTCCATGATGGGAGACTACGTATGGTCGTTGATCAGAAAAGATAAGAATGTTCATACGCGGAAGTCGCGTTCTTCAGTGCATTTTTAAGGAACGCACACTGCATAACGAGGCTTGTTATTCTCTTATTGGTTCTCCTCATGATATATATTATATCCTTTGCACCATTTTGGGTTTGTCAAACAATTTTGGCTCAATAAACATTAATTTCCAATAGTGTTTTTATTTTCAGAAAATATTTATGTTAGCCTTCTTTATATACTTTGCCATATGAAAAGTGTGATAACCTATATTTTTGAAACGGTTGATGATAGAGCAAAACCAATATCATTTTTTGGAATCAGCGGTTCGAAATCATTAAAAACGACAGAAAAATCACAATAAACAGAAAATGTTTCAAATTTTGTTACCCAGTGTTATTGGCTTAATTACTTATTCTGTGTTCACCTCTGCATATCTCATTAGCCTACCTGAATTAGTGTATTTACATAACAATTAGACTATATAACCATTTCCTATTGCTATTAATCAGTCGTATTTAACATAGTATAAATACCATTATAGAATTGTTAATCACTCTGAACAAATAATTGATTTATTTTCCTAATTAAACACAAAACAATAAAGCAATTTCATTCTCCTTATTAAATATTGTTTGTTTGGGCTGTAGGCCCAAGCTGGTAACCCCTAATTATTCATTTCAATTTAATTCATAAATTATAGTAAGCCTACTTTCTTGGCTGCATCAAACTGGTGATCCGTAGGCCACTATATATATATATCAGAGATGGGGACTCGAGTTAACGACTCAGACTCGAGTGGGACTCGAGTCCCTATTTTTTTTTCACTTGAGACTTGACTCGGACTTCGGTGTAATTTGACTTGACTTGACTTGAGACTGCCTCTTCAGACTTACGACTTCGATGAAATGACTCGAGTATTTTTCCGAATTATGTCAAAATCGATATAAATGTACAATTTACTTGTTTTAACACAAAATATAAATGACTCCAAGATGGATGCACGCTGTGGGGAATATTTTTTATTGACATGTAATCATAAAAATTTACCAAATATAACTTTGAACTGTGTAATAAATACGAACGTTTTTTTAAATAATAAGTAAATTTGTTTTTCTGGGGTACAATATAGGAATTTATACCTGGTAACCTGCGCATACAGTATATATAAACCTAGATAAATATTAAATCTTGAGGTCCTATACTCATTTGTTACTTTCTTGTATGTACTGTATTACAGTAACATTCTCTCATAAATAAAAAAAGGAATTGGTAAATGATATTGAAATATTGTGTACTGTTTATACGTTTTATTATCCAATTGTAATTGCATCTCTGGCATTAATAGTGTGGTTTAACAAGATTTAACCTTTACATATGACATCACTCCATGCATCTTGTATCTATATTTCATTTTTCCATATTGACTTGAGACTTGACTTGAGACTCGCCATAAAAGACTTGCGACTCGCGCTTAAAGACTCGTGACTTGACTTGAGACTCGCGCTTAAAGATTCGCGACTTGACTCGGACTCGATGAAAACGACTTGAAAACAAGTCTGATATATATATATTCACTGATCAATTGAATCTTTCATATAGGTAGTCTGTATGACTCAATTATATTTTAGAGGGCAGTAATGTTTCGGCAGTTATTACTCCAGGTCTATAACTCTAACTTTTTAAAACTCTAACTCTTACTATCACTTAACCACTCTAACTCTCACTCTCTCCTAACTTCTTTAACTTTTTAACTCTCCAACTCTCCAATCTCTCCCCTTCTCCCGCTGTCACTTTCCCCTTCTCCCAGTGAAGATCTTAATTGTTTTCTGTTCAACAAGGGACCGAGCCGAGCATCCTCTTTATTGAGGAATATGAGTACGCTTCCCTCTTCGGGCAAGAGATTCAAAAGACCCTCCGGTTCGCATTTCCTGCTTCCTAACTCTTTTGTTATCCGTAACGCCCGAGACTGAACACCTTTTTTACAGGTTCTCTTTTTCTCATCGACGTTTGTTTGCGTGCGTTAATGAGGTGTAAGGGTCGCGGCGGCTTTTTGCTTTCTTTTTTAACGCAATCAGCGTCACAGAGAAAGCAAATCGAGAGCGAAGGAGGTAACAATGGAAGAGAAAGTATAGAGAAACGCGGAGAATTTGTGTTTATAGACAAAGTTTTTATGAGACGCCGTTGACAAGAAAAAAGACCGTTCAGAAGTAGAAGAGACAAAAACATCCTTAATTGTTTTACAGTGTTATAAAGACAGATTTTAAACAAATGACAACATAGTTGTAAAGGTTAAATTTTGTTTGAAAAAGCCGATTTTAATAAAGGCGTAGAAATCCTTTGAGATATTATAATTGCCGATAACAATTTTTCTCATAAAACTAAATATTTAACAAAATTTAATAATTCATCGAATTAAAATTTCTTGGCAAGAGATCTTTACAGAGAATAAATAATAGAGTTCTTTCTTCGTTCAGCTTTCTTAAAAATTAAAACCATATATTAAATATCTGTACTCCAAATATTCCCCATAATCGACGGTAACAAGATTAATTCACTTCATTTCATTCGACTGAATCCGCTTTTGACAGCCACTTTCAACTTTCGAACAGTTAAAAGCCCATAAAGAATATTTCCCTCAAACTGGCACCAGAGAAGGATTTCAAACGCATACCAAATTAAAGGCATCTTTGGAATACTTCGGAGTATTCTGTCAAGAGGATTTATTTGTGTTTGTGTGCGCTTCAGATTATAAACTCTTGCGGGCAAATAGCAGTCCTGAGCCTCTGACTAATTTGACGGAATTTTATTCTGTTACGTTATTGTGAGTCGACCGAAGGACGATTGCCAAAGATCTGTTAGGTTTTATGGCCTCGTCGTCGATGCCACCAACTTGCCACAATTCTGGGTGTAGGAGATGGACGAAGGTAAAAGAGGGGGTGGGTTGGGGATTTTGCAGGGAGAGAGACATGTTTAAACATGGTCGGATCACATGCCTTGACGGTTTTCTAGTTATTATTTTTACTATTATTTATAGATATTCTATATACAATGGCAAATTATTATTATTTTAATATTAGTAGTACAGCCTAGCCAAAAAGTATTATTCCGATATGCTGTACAATAGGTTACTGTGGTAGGGCGGGTCATACTATGCATTTTTTTTTAAATCAATGGAGAGGGGTGTTCAAATGACATATTTTGGTGTATAGAACACAATTCTGAAGAAAATATGTAATTCTGATAACCCTAACCTACATCATTTTGCAGTTGATTATTATTAAATTGTTGATTATTTTACTATTGTAGTTACCCCAGAATATGTCTTCTCACGTTTTCTATCATGGCTGCTCACGTTATCTCTCATAGAGCATTGTTCTAACTAATTCATATAAACACATATAATGTAATTCATATAATAATAATAATATTTAAATACTCAAATAAAAAGGTGTGCCATTCCACTTAATTGTAATTATCATACAGTTTGGTGGGCGGATTGACCTGACCAATGTGATGATGGAAGCTGAGGGCAGTGACCAATCTTTTCCCGCAAAGATCAAGGAAGAACACTATAGTGTTGTTAGTGAGCCTGGCAGCTACTATCTGTTCCACTTTACCCCAGAGAAAGCAACTAAAGAGGAGTCACATGCGGAGAAGATTGCTAAGGTCCTGTTTGCCTGGCTGAAAGAGAGGGGTTATGATAAGACCTTGTTGGCCATTGGAGGAGACTCAACAAATGTCAACACTGGTGTGAAAGCTGGAGTAATGCGGAAGCTGGAGCTGCACCTGGGGAGAAAGCTGGTCTGGTTGGTGTGCAACCTGCACACTGTTGAACTTCCCCTGCGCCATCTCATTGTTGACCTTGATGGCCCTACTCTGTCAGACAAAAAACTATCCGGGCCAATAGGAAAGCTCCTTGATTCTGCTACAGACTTTGATATCAATCCAAACTTCACCCGAATCTCTGTTGGCCCTCCACTGATCAAGCTTCCTGACAAGGTCATTCAAGATCTCTCAACTGATCAATACTATGGCTATAAAATTGTCTGTGCAGTCAGGGATGGAGTACTTCCTGCAGGGCTGGCTCTGTTAGAGATAGGACCAGTAAACCACAGCCGCTGGCTCACCACAGCGAACAGACTTCTCAGGCTCTGGGTGTCAAAGCACGGACTTAAAGGAAAGAACCTGAAGATTCTGCAATTCATTGTGGAATTCATCATTCGAGTGTATTACCCATGTTGGTTCAACGTGAAGGTCAAGCACTCCTGGATCGAAGGGCCTAGGCACATCCTCTTTCAGCTGGACTGCCTCAAGTCCCAGAGAAAGGAGGTGCTGGATATTGTGATGCCAACTGTGAGAAGATCTGCTTGGTATGCCCACAGTGAAGTCATCCTCCAAACACTACTCTGCTCTGAGGATCAGAAGGAGAGGATTGAAGGGGTGGAGAGAATCCTGGCCATCAGGGGAGAGGGGGACCCGGACACTCAGCTGGGGGACTCCTCTGTTAGGAGCAGAAGGACACCTGACATCATTTGTGATGCTTCCAGCATTGGTGACTTGATCAGCTGGTCAGAAGGTGTGCCAGAGCCACCTCTCACCTGCTCTCTAAGCACCTCAGAGGTGAAAAACTTCATCAACACCCCCATGGAGGTGCGCAACTGGCCTTGCCACACACAAAGCATTGAGAGGGTTGTTAAAATGGTGACTGAGGCTTCTGCTAAGTACTTCTCACAGGAAAAGAGGGATGGAGGGATCAGGGCTCAGGAGACCAGCAGGAAGCTGATGTCCAAGTCTGAGTCAAAGCAGGATTTGTGCAACCTGGCAAAGTTCAAGATGTCAGGAGAATGATCTTTGTAATTATATCCAGTGATATACATGCAGTTCACCTATTAATAAATTATGTAAAGTTGATTTGGCCTTGTCAATATAAATGATTTACCTTATATCTTTTAATATATTATAAAGGGGTTCAAAAGGGTAAAATTGGCAATTTAGAAATACAAAATGATGTAGGTTAGAGTTATCCTATCCAAAAAAGAAGCTCATATTTGAATTCCCCATGTAAAAACACATAATTTAGACACCCATGTGGTAGGATTTCCTTCAGATTCATGTTGTCACCTGAGTACGACCCGCCCTATTTAAATACTGTGGGAACAATATGTTTTTGCACATTTTACCCAGAAGGTCCATGTTGTTGGGTCTGTATCGTACGTTTGGCATCGCTGCTAGGTGAACTATATTAGCAGTGTGATTACCAGCCTATTCAATGCCGGTTGAGGTCTCGTTGAGGTTTAGCTGTTTTAGCGCTATTTTGTCATAAGCGGACCCATTTATTTTTGTACCTGTCTTTCGTTGAAGGAGTGACTATAGGGCCTAAAAACTTGACCGCAAAAGAGAAAATATTTATCATAACTCTGGGCAAATAGGAACTAACCACAACCCAAGTCCAGAAACGTACTAGCTTCTCAAAGCCAACCGACGAATGGTTCATCCTTGGAAAGGACTTGTTTACCAACCGTCTCAAAAAAAACGTGCTCGGGTAATCTAACCTAACCTTATCAAACTGTTTTGTAGCTTTTCTATAAAAGAAAAAAGAAATGCGTTGAGCTTGTTTCGGAGAAACAAAAGGAGCACATTCAAGTCCGGAACTGCAAAAGCAATTCTCACTGTCTCTCTTAGTGAAACTTTTCCTGATTTTAGGTCAACTTTTGTGCCATACGATTACCCGCGCCATCTGTGGGATCGAAGCTTACAAACATCAAAGCAGTTTTGCTACTTCTTACCCTGCACTCTGGCGACTCACACTGCGCCATCTTGAAAGTGGTCTTTGAAAGATTTTAAACCTGTGGTGTCATTTAGTTACAAACGTCTATGAATACGAAGCACAATCTTGGTTTCTGTTCCCCTGAGTTATATGACAGACGGTACATACAGCTTACAGTGGAATCCGAACGATGGGTTATTGATATATTATCTGGACGGAGATGGTTCATTACATACGTGCATATATACATACATTCATACACAGCGAAAAATCTATTATTAAAAACAACAAAACACGTTTAGCTGACAGCTTTTTGTTTGAATTAAATAAAATAATGGTTAAAATATAATAATTTCTTTTTTAGAGACACGAATGTTTTGTTGGCTTCATTTTGATATAACAAAGAAAATTCATATGTTTAAAATAACTAACAAAGTTCAATTAATCTCCTTTTGTTTTGGATCAATTAAAGCAACGGTTAGAATATAATTGCTTTAATCAGTAACCGCAGCATTTTTGGGGCTTAATATTGTTACTGTAGAATTTTAGTGTGAATGCTTTATAAACACTAAAGAATTATATTTCCGAAGACAACCCATGCATGCACTCGTCCATAGTTGTTTTAGTTTAAAAAAAAATGCATTTTGTTTCTTCTAAATATAAAGTTTTTAAATGCAAATATAAAATTTTTCTACCTTATGAAATGTTTCACTAAAATTCTAATGGAGAGCAAAGTTATACCGAAGCAAAAAATACCGTAGTTGCTAACTCGGGATGGCGTCACAGATAAAATACTATGTTCGTTATTTGAAAAATCTCAAGGAAAGCGGTTCGACTCTGGTTGAAGTAAAATGTTTTCGTATTTGCTTGTATACATGACGTACAGTCCCCTGCAATAGTTCTGCTCCACCCTCTCCATGGATAGACCTTTTTCTGGATAATCATTTGTTGAATGATGCATGGACTTTAAACAGAAATGTTATTGCCTGGAGGAAAAGTCGATACTACAACTTATCTTACACTTTAACTATAACATGGACACATCAAAATCCTATGAGTGAAAGTTTTTAAAGTATCCAACGTTTGTGAAATAACCTAACTACTCTATTCCCTAAATTTAGGAATAATGCATGAATAAAATACATAGTCGTCCTAACATTACCACCAAAACTACAGTGAACAATATATTTATTCTGTTAGTGGTTTTAAAAAAATAGAAGTATTACTATGACAACACCTGAAAGGGGGAGGAGGAGAGGGAGGGAATGAGGGTGAGGGACTGGAGTTTAAGAGGGACTGCGTTGTTGCCACATCTTCGAGAGGGCTGAACAGACCTATTGGAGGGGACTGTACATAAGTTAAGTGAAAAGATTGCGATTTAAAAAATCAGAAAAATAAATCAAACCTTTTTGGAATTCGCACATGAAAATAATTTGTTTAATTTAAACAAATTGTTGTTTAAAAGAAACATAAACAGAGTTTCTTCAATCAATTAAATATTTGTTTACTGCACCAAATTATTAATAACGGAATTCATCTTGCAACATGAACAGAAATTTAGGAGTTAAAAATAAAACAAATCTCTGTTGAAATACATTTATTTTTGTTTGAGTGAAGAAAATATTATCTTTCTCTCTCTTTCTCTCTCTCCCTGTATATATATATATATATATATATATATATATATAAGAGAGAGAGAGAGAGAGAGAGAGAGAGAGAGAGAATGAAAAGCGCTTCTAAAACCTCTCGTACGTTAAAAAGAAAGGCCTTAGGATCGCTTTTTCATTTAACCTTGTGGGTGTGCATCATTCATTAATTTCATGTGTTTAATTGGGAATTCATCCATATATATATATATATATATATATATATATCAAAGCTATTGACTTCTCCTTAGGGAACCGGAGCTTACAGATGAAAAGAAGGATCAACACAACGGCAAACATTTTCATTTATTTGTACATCAGACGTTTCGACAAATCTTTTGTCATCATCAGTGAGTTAAGTCTTAAAACCTTAAAACAAAATTGAAAAGTGAAAGTTACATCAATACAATATTAAGACCATTAAAATTAAAACCTTAAAGCAAAATGAAAATTGCATCAATACAAAATTAAAACATTTAAATTTCATCACTATAAAAACTAAAATTAAATTAAATTTCATCACTATAAAAACTAAAATTAAATTACCTCAATAGGTAAATACACAATGTTTACATCCACCTCCATACTTGGCAAAGTCTAAGAGACCACTAGGTGGTCAGGGGATTAGAAAGGGTATATCTGTGAAACACGGTTGGTTGTCAAAAGAGTCTTAATTTGTAGGATGAGCTATTATTATTAAGGGAGGGTTTGTTTCTATAGATGTACAAAGATTCTAAAATTCGGAGTTCTGTAAGGTTATTGGATCTAGTTAAAATTTCAAACTGAGTTTGTGAAGGGGATGGTCGTTTTCATTACTGTGGTTTCTAATTGCGGATTGTGGAGGGCTACTGAGGGGACGGTTGGTACGGACTGACAAGCCCAAATGTTGAGAAAGGCGCACCTCCAGTTGGAGTTGAGTGCTGCCAATATACGCAGCCTTACAGCTGTCGCACGTGTATTTGTAAACAACATTGGGGCATACAGTTTTGGGGAATTCATCTTTGAACTTTAAAAAATTTGATAATTTAAGTGGGTTGACGAAGGCGAATCTAAAATTTATTTGGGGATAACTAGACTTGAGTAGTTTGGACAATTCACCTCGAATACGCAATGATAAATAACCATAAAAAGGTAATTTAATATATCTGGTTTCTTTTTGTACTGTAGTTACGGGGAGTTTAGTATCAAAAGTGTTATTTAAAAATTTCTTTAATTGGTTATCGAATAGATGAGAAGGGTAGTAATTGTTAATAAAGTACTGTTTTAAAAATTTAAATTCTTCGTTTAACGAAAAGTAATCCGAACAAATACGGTAACTTCTTGTTAATAATGTTACTATAGCACTAATCTTATATTTATAAAACATACAACTTAAATAATTGGTTCCCAAGCCAGTAAAAGTTTGTTTCCGAAATAGTGAAGTATGGAACTTATTATGGGCCCGTTTAACTAAAACATCCAGGAAAGGTAAACTATTATTTGTTTCGTTTTCACACGTGTACTTAATATTACTATGTTGTTTATTAAGATAATCACGAAAAAGTTTTACGTGTGAAGGATGGTTAAATATTAAGAAAGTGTCATCCACGTATCTTCTGTAATATATGGGTTTAAAACTACTAGGACAATTTTTCAACCAAATTTCTTCGTAATGGCAAAGAAATGCATTTGCTAGTGTTGGGCTTAACGGGGAACCCATAGCTACCCCATCAATTTGGCTGTAAAGGTTGCTATTAAATAAGAAAAGATTATCAAAACACACTATTTCGAGAAGGTTTTTAAATTGAGTCTGAGTGAGGCCATTAATAAGAGTATTATCAGTAGTGAATAACTTATTTAGTATGATATTTAATGTTTCTTTTAACGGGACATGGGTTCCCCGTTAAGCCCAACACTAGCAAATGCATTTCTTTGCCATTACGAAGAAATTTGGTTGAAAATTGTCCTAGTAGTTTTAAACCCATATATTACAGAAGATACGTGGATGACACTTTCTTAATATTTAACCATCCTTCACACGTAAAACTTTTTCGTGATTATCTTAATAAACAACATAGTAATATTAAGTACACGTGTGAAAACGAAACAAATAATAGTTTACCTTTCCTGGATGTTTTAGTTAAACGGGCCCATAATAAGTTCCATACTTCACTATTTCGGAAACAAACTTTTACTGGCTTGGGAACCAATTATTTAAGTTGTATGTTTTATAAATATAAGATTAGTGCTATAGTAACATTATTAACAAGAAGTTACCGTATTTGTTCGGATTACTTTTCGTTAAACGAAGAATTTAAATTTTTAAAACAGTACTTTATTAACAATTACTACCCTTCTCATCTATTCGATAACCAATTAAAGAAATTTTTAAATAACACTTTTGATACTAAACTCCCCGTAACTACAGTACAAAAAGAAACCAGATATATTAAATTACCTTTTTATGGTTATTTATCATTGCGTATTCGAGGTGAATTGTCCAAACTACTCAAGTCTAGTTATCCCCAAATAAATTTTAGATTCGCCTTCGTCAACCCACTTAAATTATCAAATTTTTTAAAGTTCAAAGATGAATTCCCCAAAACTGTATGCCCCAATGTTGTTTACAAATACACGTGCGACAGCTGTAAGGCTGCGTATATTGGCAGCACTCAACTCCAACTGGAGGTGCGCCTTTCTCAACATTTGGGCTTGTCAGTCCGTACCAACCGTCCCCTCAGTAGCCCTCCACAATCCGCAATTAGAAACCACAGTAATGAAAACGACCATCCCCTTCACAAAACTCAGTTTGAAATTTTAACTAGATCCAATAACCTTACAGAACTCCGAATTTTAGAATCTTTGTACATCTATAGAAACAAACCCTCCCTTAATAATAATAGCTCATCCTACAAATTAAGACTCTTTTGACAACCAACCGTGTTTCACAGATATACCCTTTCTAATCCCCTGACCACCTAGTGGTCTCTTAGACTTTGCCAAGTATGGAGGTGGATGTAAACATTGTGTATTTACCTATTGAGGTAATTTAATTTTAGTTTTTATAGTGATGAAATTTAATTTAATTTTAGTTTTTATAGTGATGAAATTTAAATGTTTTAATTTTGTATTGATGCAATTTTCATTTTGCTTTAAGGTTTTAATTTTAATGGTCTTAATATTGTATTGATGTAACTTTCACTTTTCAATTTTGTTTTAAGGTTTTAAGACTTAACTCACTGATGATGACAAAAGATTTGTCGAAACGTCTGATGTACAAATAAATGAAAATGTTTGCCGTTGTGTTGATCCTTCTTTTCATCTTATATATATATTATATAATATATGTTACGACGCTGAAGAGGAACTTACAACGTTTTATGTTATTTTCAAAATATGGTGAATTGAATGTAGCAACGTGTATATATATATATATATATATATATATATATATATATATATATTATTATACATATAAAAGTTTCCAAATTGCCATATAGTAATGCCCTTACCTTTTTTAATTAAAGGTAGACTCTGAAATTCTTCGGAGAAACGACCTGTTTTAAATTAGTTTTTATTCCTTTCAAGGAAACCTGAGTTTACATCGGAAGATGAAAACTAAAGCGACTGTATAAAGCATTTATTCCAACAGGACATTTTGAATCTCAGCAAATCTTAAAAAGATAAACAAATGCACAAGAAGTAAAACAGTTGTACAAATAAGACGAAATTATAAATCAAATATCACAGACGGAACGGAACCCACCGTATGGTACGAAAAATAGAAATATTATTATTATAGGTCTGTTTATGGTACATTCAACCACTTTGGGTCATTTACACCTGCAAAGAAAGGAGAAATTTTATCTACATAGGAAAGGAAAAAGTTAATTCATCTTCAGATCTGGGACCAGCTCCAGATCATAGGAAAATGATGATGAGGCCTGTTAGTACAGTATTACTAACCAGTGAAGCAGGAAGTCATAGTAAGGGACAGTACTGGTACTTTATGAAAATCTAGCAGAATATAAGAGGCTGATAATGAGATTAGATGGAGGAATATAAACTGACTGACTTTAAGAAATCTAAAATGAGCTTAGAAGGCACAAGGCAAGATAAGAGAGTAGAGAGGGTGAAATCAATCTGTTCTGCAGTGCAAAATGAATGAATATTGTTATATTACGTGGTTTTATATTTTACATTTAATGTATGATTTATATTTTTATTTCAGTCTGTTTTCCTTTAAACCACATTATATGAACTAGCAAAAGATCGGCGCTACGCGCCGTTTTTGCTAGATCTGCGGTGCTTGGGCTGAATTGTGGGCCTACGGCGTATTTTATTTCGAACATCAGTAGCCCTTTATCTGGATATCATTCCTATTCCTCTCACCTTGGGCCTCAGTAATTTGGGTGCCTGCGGCCTTCCAGTTACTGGCAAACCAATTATTCATCCAATAAAACTACAGAAAAGAACGCAGCCATGAAAATCTAAAGCTTCACAAATCTTAATACAGTGAGCTCGGATTTGAAGCTTAAGATTTTCATGACTGCGTTCATTTCTATAGTTTTATTGACCAAATAACTGAACCGACAGTAATTGGGGGCCCTGTGGCCCGCCAAATCATGGTTTTCATTGTTTCGAGTGCATCAATAACATTGTTATAGTGTTCCATTAGTTGTGATAAGCATGATCTTCCTGACCGGAATCGATGTTGGTTGTCATTTTTTTTCTGAGTTTCCTCATTAACCCCACCCCCTCCCCCATTACCCCACCCCTCCCCCATTACCCCCACCCCTCTCCCCCCATTACCCCCAGTTTTCAGCAGGAAAAGGGCGGTCATACAAAATACTAACTTTCGACAATTGTATGTAACTTTTCAATATACTTATGGTGATGATTCTCTAATAAATGATAAATCTTGAAGCTAACACGTGTATTTTAACCTTTGAAATTGAGAAAATTTATCAACACAAGATTTTTCCAGACCTGCCTAAGACTTTTGCACAGTAGTCTGTGTATAATGTATATATATACCATATTATGTCCCACAAAAAGTACACCCAACTTTAGATTGTACTAACTCCTCCAAAAATTGAGATATTTTGGATCTGTTTGTTTGATTTAATATAGCAAATTATTCTTTGTTAACGTTCAAATTTATTCATGTTTAAACGATTTAGTGTTTAAGCATCTGCTTTTAACTGAAGGGTACAGCAAAATGGGTTGCGCGGAATGATCATTTCTCCCAGCCAGATAGCTCCTCTTGCTTTAACCAATGTGCTACTTTTTACGTCGAAGGATATTGCAAATATTTTTTTTAAATAATTCGAACTTTTGTATCTAAGATACGAGTCATACATATAAATGAAGAATCTGAATTACTAAATTTATGAATAACTTTGAAACCCTTAACATGCAGTTTACACGAAGGCAGCGCGTTCTAATGGTCACAACTTATCTGCAAACTAAAAGCTTAAAACAAGTTCAGAATACCTTCGAACTGCAATTTCCCGATAGAGCTTCTCCAACTAAACATACAATTTTGAAGAATGTTCGGAAATACAAAGAAGAAGGAACGGTCCTCAATTTGAACAAAGGACGTTCAGGCCATCCGAAGACGGCAAGAACAGACGAGAACATTCAGCATGTTCGGCATTTATTAGAGAGACATCCAAAAGTGTCCACCAGGCGAAATGGTACAGAACTCTCACGCATGTCATTTCATCGAATAGTTCGTGAGGATTTGAATTTGTACCCATACAGAATGGAAATTCGACATCAACTCATTGAAGGAGATCTACCTCGCCGCCTAAGATTTGACCAGTGGTTTCTTGAAAAACCAGAAAGATTCACGGAACAATTAGTGGTTGGAGATGAGGCGGCCTTTTTTATGAATGGTCTAGTGAACAGACAAATCTGCCGTCAGTATGCACCAAAAAATCATCCACCTGACAATCATATCTACGAAAAGAATAACTCTAGACAAAAACTGTCTCTCTGGGTAGGACTGTGCGGTAATTGGCCCGGTCTTTTACGATGGTAATCTAAATGGTGAAGCTTACCTAGAAATGATAGACCGAGAAATCCTTGCACAAATACGTATTACTTATGGGAACCGATTTAATCGTATTTGGTGGGTGCAAGACAATAACAGGAGAGTTATTGTGAAGGAACGCTTGCAGGAAGTCTTCCACCAAAGAGTAATTGCTACAGGCCATGACATTGAATGGCCTCCCAGAAGCCCTGACTTGACCCCGTGTGATTACTTTTTATGGGGTCATTTGAAAAATAGAGTATTTGCATCACAACCTATCAATTTAGATGATTTGAGGACTCGCATCAAAGCTGAAATCAACTTGTTAAAAGACAATCCAGATCTTATCAAAAGAGTGATGGGGAAGATGAGAGCTCGACTCCAGATTTGTATCGATAGGAATGGCGGTCATATTGAAATAAAACGAAACTAAGCATAACTTTTGCAATAAGGAATAAAGAAAAATCTGCTTTGTATCTTATTAAAATTATGTTAAAGTATCTATTATTATGTATTTGTCTTTTCATTACATCGATAGCACACACATTATTTTTTCATTGACCAATTTTGCGCAATCCATTTTGTTGTACCCTTCAGTTAAAAGCAGATGCTTAAACACTAAATCGTTTAAACATGAATAAATTTGAACGTTAACAAAGAATAATTTGCTATATTAAATCGAACAAACAGATCCAAAATATCTCAATTTTTGGAGGAGTTAGTACAATCTAAAGTTGGGTGTACTTTTTTGTGGGACATATGGTGTATATATATATATATAATATATATATATATATATATTTGAATTAATACCGCTCTGTAAAATTTATTTTGAATAAACAGAAAACATGCTATGGTCTTGTTCAGTCCCACTAATCTGGTTAAAACAAATAACTTACACTTCTTGCTGTTCGGGGTGAGGGTCTTCATCCACGGATAGGTTAAATATTTTCTCTTGAGTGTGGCGGCGTCGAATTCCGAAGTCGTCCCGTAAAACATCCAAGTTACAGATATTGTCCAGTAGTGAACCTTACCTTATGAACCTTATGTTGTTTCGTGTGTTGGTCTCTCTTCACACGGAGGTCAAGCTGGTGGCCCCGCCTCTAGGTCTGGCCTGGTGGAGGAGCGAGTTACTTTCTTGCGCTCTCCACCGTACATAGCCAGGCACGCCCGGCTCATCTGGTATTGTCCTGAGCCAGGCATCCAGTCTTTTCTTGAAGACTTCAACTTTGACCCCCGTTACGTTTCTGAGGTCCTTAGGAAGCTGGTTGAAAAGTCTTGGCCCCCTGACAACCAAGCTATTTTCCTTCAGGGTTGAGGAGGTCCCTTGTCGTGCTTTTAATTTGGGAACACTACACATTCTGCCTTTCCTATTTTCCAGTGTTGTTTGAATGGTAATTGGGTTTAGTTTTAGGTTTGGTACCAGTTTTTCGATCATTTTCCATATGTAGATTATGAGGTACCTCTCTCTTCTTCTTTCCAGTGAGTACAGATTTAGTTTACGTAGTCTTTCCCAGTAGTTGAGTTCTTTGCAGCCATCAATCTTGGCTGTGAAATGCCTTTGCGTTTCTTCTAGTTTATTAGTTTCTTCCTTTTTATATGGGGACGTCAAAACTGAGCAGTATTCAAGTTTTGGTATAATCAGTGTTTTTAGCAGGGGAATCATTACTGTCCTGTCCCTTCTCTTGAACGTTCTTAGAACCTGTCCGGCGACTCTTTTTGCTTTATTTATCGCTATCTGATTTTGTGTTTCGAATTTCGCATCATCTGTCATTATTATCCCGAGATCAATCGCTTTCATGCTTCTCTGAATTTCCTGTCTATCCGGAGCATAATATAGACGAGTGCAAGAATGTTGCAGAGATAATGATCAATGCTGCAAAGGGGGAGGGGTTATGCAACACTCAATGTTGCAAATGGGGTAGGGTAATGTTGCAGGTGCAACAAGGGGTTATGAAACTTGGAGGCGGAGTTATCCCCCAAGAGAAAGAGAGAGAGGAAGAGAGGTGTTCACCTGGCAGGAGCCAAGTGCATATTAAGACTTCAACCGAGCAACCGCTGTTTTATTAGTTGTAAATCCGCCAGTTGCCTTAATCTGCCAGTTGGCTTAGAAGGCGTAAATGGCTCGTGCAGATTGAGTTGCCAGGTTGTGCTATTTTTTAATTAAAGCATATATTATTGACTGTTGGCTTAGAAGGCGTAAATGGCTTGTTAAGGTTCAGTTACCAGATTGTGATATTTATTTACTTAAAGCATATATTCTTGACGGTTGGCTTAGAAATCTGTCAGACGGTTTAGAAGGCATAACCAGCCATTTGGAATAATTAATTATCGTTTACAACCAAAAGAATTAAATAAAACACCATCACATCATTCTGTTTATTTACACAAAATATTGTAAATATATAGAAAATAAATATACATTGGAATGATCACAAAAAATTATAAAATAATAATAGTATAAGAAATATGAACGAGGCATATGTATATAATCAAAAAAATATAACCGTCAATATAACAGTACAGGAGAAACATATATACACACAATTATATTATGGAAATATATAGGAAATAAATATACATTGGAATGATCAAAAAACAAAATAAAAAAATAAAAATAAGAAATACAAAACGTATAACCATCAATAAGTAGTACAGGAGAAATATATATACACACAATTATGTTAAATAAATAAATACATACACTTTATCTTCTACCGCACAAAATAAAAATAAGAAATACAAAACGTAAGCCATCATATAGCAGTACAGGCGAAATATATATACACAATTATGTTAATATATGAAAATAAATACATTCACTTTGTTTTACTGCGCAATACTAAACTCACACGTAATCGAGTCTACAAACATCGTTATTGCTTGCATTACGCAGTATACGCGGTTTAATTATTTCACCGCTCAAGGTATAGGGAAACCTGTACTCTATATAAAGGGCCTTCATATCGTTCAGTACTATTTTTGTGCCCACTTTACATCCGGTTGGCAAGTTATCTTTAAATACGTCTAGAATACAATCAAAAGCACGCACAAAGAGTTCATCGTTAGCCACAACGAAATACAAGTTTATAAACACGCCTTTCCAATCGAGGGTTTATTTCTACCGACCCGAGCTTTTCAATCGTGAACTCTTCTTCACACTGCATAGCGACAGTTGAAATAATCTTCTAAGTCGTTACGACAGCTGCTATTATATAAAGAAATAGTTCTTCAGGGTGAACGGTGTAGGTGAGCTCAGCCCTGTACCGATCAAGTGCTTTGTACCAAAGTTCATGATATTTCAAAGAGTCTAAATTTTTAAATAACGTCCAGCTCTAGACCATTCTCACCTTGTTCAGTCCTACACTCGGTAAACCCATCGAGCAGAGCGGTGTATGCGTATTCAAGAACCGTATCAAAATAAAGCATATCCATAACACGCGCGTCTAATATAGGCTTCAGCTTGCGGAATCCGACGATTTCAAACATTCTGTCGAGGATGAAACGGTTTCGCGTAGGGACAAGAGCGTTATTATCAGAAGCATTCTTCCACATCCGTATATCAATGCATGGCCGATCGTTATTTATACACAACGTACAACAACGGCATATGAGGGGGTGTCACTAATCTGCTCTCTTCTTGTACCTACACCTGTAGGAATTTTATAACGATCTCACTCCACTTCTCAACTATCACGAAGATTCTATTCATCTCCTCGACACTTAAATAAACAACATTCCGTTTGTTTGTTTGTCTACAATCCGTTTCCAGTACATAGTTAACGCACCGGATTTACGCCTGAACACGCGCAACGACTTCGTCACGGACACATCGTACACGGCGTTGAGAATGCTGCTCAAAGGAAGTTCCATCGTATTCGAGGAGCGCACGTCCACTCGGTTCAAGCTCTGAGATAACTATGAGCCACATGCAACGCGATCGGCTCGACGGGAGGAGTGAGTCACACCATAATCTAATGAAACGTGTACGGCGCTGTTCCAACATGAATCGTTGTATCCCATTATATTGGGTAGTGTTTTGAGAAATTTTCCGATACATGAAGTAATATCGGTTTTAATGTTTTATCACTCCCACTTCCCCAGAATACGCACCAGACATTTTTCAGGGATTTTCACGAACTAAACACATTTTATAACGGTTTTAATGTTTTACCACTCACCACACGTTCATTTCCACAAACTAAACATCTTCACATTCCGGCGCACTATTTGAGAGGAACATATGCCCATATTTTTCCTTTTTGTTTAACAAGCGATACTCGTCTCTAAAGTCTGTTAAAAACTCACACAGGGCATTAGCCACAACCTCACTACAAACTTCGTCATGATATATATTAATATAGTGATAAAAATACTTAAGATTCTCCATGATGACAAGATTTACATTCTCAGTCGCAGGGTACGAGTACTCGGTATGATGCAACATGACATAATATCGCTTGTCAACCACTCATCAACAAGACTCACTATCCATATCCGTTGCTTCTCTTCTGCACGTGTTGTTTCTTTTACTTCACGGTATATGTAAGCTTTTATAAAGTTTAGTCCTACAACATAGTTCAATACATCACTTGTCCCACGAAATCCTACAATGCTCTCACCAGAATAGCCATAGAGTATTTGTACCTCTTGCTCCTTCGCACGATTCAATGTAGCCTTAAAAGCATCAAAGGAGGGTGGAATAGGGAGTTTTTCAGTATCCACCACATCTTGACACTTTGCAGAATACCATTTCATAAACGTCGAACACGCAGTATTAAAGGTAGCCATTACTATTTTCTGTCTACGCTGGAGAATACACGTTTGAGCACGCAGGGAAGCTCAGGTAGTAGCAGGAGTCACGTGTTCAATCATAGAGTTGGGCGGAGCTTAGAACTTTCTCTGTCACAGTGGGCGGAGCTTAGAACTTTCTCCTGTACACACACACACACACACACACACACACACACACACACACACAAAGGAGAAATTGAAACGCTAATTGAAACACGATTTATTTAATAAACGAAATATTCAAGGTGTATATATATTTACAAATACGTGTAATAAATAAGTTAACAATAGACACATCAAAGATTATATTCAAGGTATATATATATATTACAAATACGTGTAATAAATAAGTTAACAATAGACACATCAAAGATTATGGTATCCAAAGGGTACGGTATCATAGGTACCAGGTACCTGGTAACGTTTCCTATAGGTGTTACGGCACACCTTTGTACCCCTAAGTTCCTTCACCCCCAGCTTCTGCGCCCGAAAATTGTGGGTGCCTACAGTTAGTTGGGGCGGCCGATCGCCCTCATCATCATCATCCAAGCACACTAGATCCTTCAACGATTCAAAGTTAACGACCCGCCGATTCGCCTGGTTGAGCGTGATACCCTTTGCCTTCACGATATATTTCATATCCTCCACCCCCCCGTACCCCATAAGTTTTTGGCCCTGTTGAGACAAAAGAGTCGGCGTATGCGGTGTCTCCATACTCATCCTTGATCTCATCAGTCAACTCACCGAGGAATTCACCAATAGGAGGCATGTATTCACCCTCCCTCTCTGTGAATATCACACTATCTGTATCAGCGTACAATACCCTCCGCCCAAGAGAATGCAATAAGCCCCAAAGTTTGATGTGCGTAGGCCGTTGTGAAGCTGGCTACAGGTATGTTTGTAACCCGTGAGGTATCTGTGGCCAATTCGGTATTGTTGTACTTTATTATGTAAGTATTACCTACATTCATGATCTCCATGACCTCTTTATCGGGAGCATTGGCATAATCCCAGACTTCACTATAACTTTGTGCCAAATGAACGTTCCCTTTGCCAGTATTCTGTGCAAATTTTCCCCAAAGACTGTTTAGACACAACTTTGCACTAAAGCGCTTGCCAGGGTTCTTTACAATTTGGGAACGGTCAAGCTGTATACCTTCACGGTCACGGTAACGTTGAATATAGGCCGACTTTTCATCTTCGGTATCAACTCCTCGCGGATACCCTGATGCTTCGACCTTATCTTTCAAAAAAGCGTTTATATATGACGTGAAAAGGTTGGGTAGTTTCTGAAACCTCCACACCTCATGTATCTTCAATATGCTGTAGCCATGGCGAACAGCTAGATCCAGCTCTGGACTTGTATATACACCTCTAATCTTACGCTGGTGGGTTGTATGGTCACAATCACCATTGTTCTCACGCACAAGGGAAACATGAGCTTGTGATTGATAACGAAGGGTAAGATCGGCATCCATAAATCGCGAAGGGGGAGTACGTTTACGAAAAAAAGGCCGAAATAGTGCCCGTTCAAATTTGTTGAGAACTCCTCGAATGTGGGTAGGTCAGGTCCCACCAGTTTCTCAGGCGCACCTACGGGTACGGATTGTTCTTCATCACGTAGGGGTATAAAGAACAGAAGTCGTAGTAATGGAGTTTCACACCCTCCGTAAGCGGAAAGTATAGCTTGAAGGGATTTGTACGCCCTCCGAACAAGCTATCACCGCATTTGAGAGGATCCAGTACCATTGAACGCTTGATCGTGTTTATTTCTTCACGGTACTGTCCATCTGTCTCCATCCGTGCATCATACTCATGCTCCCACAAGACTTTGTGAGTGAACTGAGAGCCTATAAGTTGATCGCGGGTGCGGGTCCACGCAAGACAGTCGGCAGGAGATCTACCGTGGATATCTCCTGCGATTCCACACTCAGGACGGGGGCATCCGTGCCACCAGCAACCGTTAAAGGAGTACACAGTCTTCTCACCAGTGGCACGGTTTTCACTTAGACCATCAACCCAAAAAACACGACCATTAACCTTAATGGGTACTTCACCCGTGTTGCGGGCATGCTTTATGTATACACCTGTCTGCTGCTGTAGGTGTATGAGCCAGTAAATAGCCTTGTGCCCATAACTGCGGGGATTGTTTCTGTGAATAATGGCTAAGGTGTCTTTAGGCATGAAGTTATTCTTGAACACCGTAAAACATAATGAGGCGATGGTGGTTGCGACTTGCAACGGATCGCATTTGAAACGGCCTATGTACATCCTTCTAAAGGCCTGGAAACATACTCTAAGCACGCGCACATCATTCACGCAATAACGCTCACATTCATCAGCTATATTATAAGGATTACATTCATTAAAACTGTTGTAGTATCGGTCAAAATCTTCACGTTCATCTGTACTCATACATTCATAGTTAAAGTAATGTTTGGATGGAGGTAGTCCTACGTAATTTAAAGTTTCGTTAGTGAGGAACGTGTAAGGGAAATATCCTTTTGAAACTTCGGCGGCTACGCCCATCACCTTGGGTAGCTTTGCTAATTTACAAGGTGTGAAAAATAAAGTGTCTTTAAACTGTACATTACCTCCTATTTGCATCTGTATTAGCTTGTTGCCTCTTTTCAAGGGATCACCTGCAAATATCTCAGATGACGCGTGCTCAAGCAACTCCTTATAAAGGAACTGTGTGTCAAATTTTGCCCCGTTATGGGCGAGAACATACACAGTCATTTTTTTGAACTTGTCCGCTAGCTGTACAATATAGGACACAAAGAATTTCACAGGGCTATCGTAGGCAATCGTTTTAAAAAAGTTTGTACGTTTACCGCATTTGTGACACTCATCGCGCTCGATCTCCATACACTCATCACAGATAGTCTGGCTTAGAAGTAAATGTGGAATAACCTCTTTGGTTTCAGCGTTCGTGTATGTTTCTATATCGTAGTACACAGTTATACAAGGGCTATTTTTAGGCTCCGCATCTCTCATATAACATACATGCTTTACTCCATCCGCCTTATATTTCTCATTGAATCGTGCGAAGGAGCAAGAGGTACAAATACTCTATGACTATTCTGGTGAGAGCATTGTTGGATTTTTTGGGACAAGTGATGTCTTGAACTATGTTGTAGGACTAAACTTTATAAAAGCTTACATATACCGTGAAGTAAAAGAAACAACACGTGCAGAAGAGAAGCAACTGATATGGATAGTGAGTCTTGTTGATGAGTGGTTTGACAAGCGATATTATGTCATGTTGCATCATGCCGAGTACTCGTACCCTGCGACGGAGAATGTAAATCTTGTCATCATGGAGAATCTTAAGTATTTTTATCACTATATTAATATATATCATGACGAAGTTTGTAGTGAGGTTGAGGCTAATGCCCTGTGTGAGTTTTTAACAGATTTTAGAGACGAGTATCGCTTGTTAAACAAAAAGGAAAAATATGGGCATATGTTCCTCTCAAATAGTGCGTCGGATTGTGAAGATGTTTAGTTTGTGGAAATGAACGTGTGGTGAGTGGTAAAACATTAAACCGTTATAAAATGTGTTTAGTTCGTGAAAATCCCCCTTTGCAAAAATGTCTGGTGCGTATTCTGGGAAGTGGGAGTGATAAAACATTAAAACCGTTATTACTTCATGTATCGGAAAATTTCTCAAAACATCTACCTAATATAATAGGATACAACTATTCATGTTCGAACAGCGCCGTACACCTTTCATTAGATTATGGTGTGACTCACTCCTCCCGTCAAGCCGATCCGTTGCATGTGGCTCATAGTCATCTCAGAGCTTGAACCGAGTGGACGTGCGTTCCTTGAATACGATGGAACTTCCTTTGAGCAGCATTCTCAACGCCGTGTACGATGTGTCCGTGACGAAGTCGTTGCGCGTGTTCAGGCGTAAATCCGGTGCCGTTAACTATGTACTGGAAACTGGATGTAGACAAACAAACAAACGGAATGTTGTTTATTTAAGTGTCGAGGAGATGAGTAGAATCTTCGTGATAGTTGAGAAGTGGAGTGAGGATCGTTATAAAATTTCTACAGGTGTAGGTACAAGAAGAGAGCAGAGTAGTGACACCCCCTCATATGCCGTTGTTTGTATGTTGTGTATAAATAACGATCGGCCATGCATTGATATACGGCTGATGTGGAAGAATGCTGCTGATAATAACGCTCTTGTCCCTACGCGAAACCGTTTCATCCTCGACAGAATGTTTAAAATCGTCGGATTCCGCAAGCTGAAGCCTATATTAGACGCACGTGTTACGGATATGCTTTATTTTGATACGGTTCTTGAATACGCATACACCGTTCTGCTCGATGGGTTTACCGAGTGTAGGACTGAACAAGGTGAGAATGTGGTCTAGAGCTGGATGAATATTCAAAATGTTTAGACTCTTTGAAATATCATGAACTTTGGTACAAAGCACTTGATCGGTACAGGGCTGAGCTCACCTACACCGTTCACCCTGAAGAACTATTTCTTTATATAATGAGCAGCTGTCGTAACGATTTAGAAGATTATTTCAACTGCCGCTATGCAGTGTGAAGATGAGTTCACGATAGAAAAGCTCGGGTCGGTAGAAATAAACCCTCGATTGGAAAGGCGTGTTTATAAACTTGTATTTAATAATGATGTTGTGGCTAACGATGAACTCTTTGTTCGTGCTTTCGATTGTATTCTAACCGTATTTAAAGGTAACTTGCCAACCGGATGTAAAGTGGGCACAAAAATAGTACTGAACGATGTGAAGGCCATTTATATAGACTACAGATTTAGAGATTTCCCTATACCTTGAGGGGTGAAATAATATTAAACCGCGTATACTGCGTAATGCAAAGCAATAGCGATGTTTTTGTAGACTCGATTACGTGTGAGTTTAGTGTTTTGCCCAGTAAAACAAAGTGAGTGTATTTATTTTCAATATATTTAACACAATTGTGTACATATATTTCGCCTGTACTAGTATATTGATGGTTATACGATTTGTATTTCTTATTTTTTATTTTGTGCGGTAGAAGATAAAGTGTATGTATTTATTTTCAATATATTTAACATAATTGTGTGTATATATATTTCTGCTGTATTGCTATATTGATGGTTATACGTTTTGTATTTCTTATTTTTTATTTTTTTATTTTGTTTTTTGATCATTCCATTGTATATTTATTTCCTATATATTTCCATAATATAATTGTGTATATATATATATTTCTCCTGTACTGTTATATTGACGGTTATTTTTTTGATTATATACATATTCCTCGTTCATATTTCTTATACTATTATTATTTTATAATTTTTGTGATCATTCTAATGTGTATTTATTTTCTATATATTTACAATATTTCGTGTAAATAAACAGAATGATGTAATGGTGTTTTATTTACTTCGGTTTAAATGTATTTCTTTTATTGTTAATATTGGGTTTCTTTTAAATAATTAATTCTCTTTCTGAACCACTTTAAGGAGAAAGTCCGCTTGCTTTTAATAAATAAAAACATTATTTGGCAACTCGTGTCAATTAAAATAAATGGCGATATCTGCCAACTCTCTCTAATAATGTATACCGGAACAATTAAAATAAATGGTATCTGGTAACCCCCTCCATATATAAAAAGTGATATATGGCAACACACGATCCTCTATATAACACCTGCTTGGCCCTGGACGCTCATAATGATGCGGAATCCGGTGGAATAAAGAACTCTCTCTCCTTCCTTCTTAGGTTAAGACTTAGGTTTCGTTTCCCTTTTGGGGGTGAGGACATCCCACCTCCTCCCCCAAAGACCTCCTCCGTCTCTTCTTTCTCTTCCTCTCTTAGGTTAAGGCTACCCCTTTGGGGGTAGGTCATCCTTCCTTCTCCCCCCGAAGCTCCCTCCACTCTCCCCTTGGCAACATTGAGTTGTTTCATTACCCTACCCCCCTTTGCACCATTGAGTTCTTGCATAACCCCCTCCCCTCCATTGCATACCCCTCCCCTTCATTATACCCCACCCCCTTTGCAACATACCCCATCCCTTGTTGCATAACCCCCTTCCCCTTGTTGCATAACCCCTTTGCAACATCTTGCGACATTCCTGCACTCGTCCATTTTGCGCCCATTCTACTCGTTCTCATCCTCGGATAGGTTAATTAATTATTCCTTGAGTGTTGTGGCGGCGCCGAATTTCGAAGTCATCGTGTGTAACGAACAGTTCGTCCTCAACTACTGCGGCCCGGGAACATAAATCTACCATCAGCCCACCTTGATCTCTGAAAAAAAAGGATGGTTGTAATTACTAGGGCAGTCAAAAGTTGACCGAAAAAAATAAAAAAGTTGACCTTACGAATTGAAAAAATTGACTTATAAAGTTGCCTTTACTTTCAATAATAAAAACGATACTTTAATTACTTATTCTTGCTCTTCTACATCAGTTGACCGATTGTGGTAAATTATGAAGTATTTGCCGACATTTTCTGGCAAAAAATTGCGATCCTTACTTAATAATTTATTAAGCATGGAGAAAGATCTCTCTACAGCGGCAGTTGTTGGTTGACATTGCAAAAGCTGACCATAAACTGTTGGTGAGATTTCAGGTCTACTGAGGTTAATTATTTCACAAATACCATTTGTCTTGAGTCTTGTTTCAATGTATTGTTTGACTGAACACAATCTTTCGCCAAGGTTGATAGAAGAAATGGTTTCATATGCCTCTCTAATGGTGCAATCAGATGCTTCCATCCTTGTCACTAAGCTAGCAATCAACTATAATTCATTTTGATTGACATTAGTTGCTTTGGCAGTTTTTCATTAGCAACACTCTTTTTAGCCTTCTGAACAATGATTCCTTCATCTTCAAAATTTTCCACAATTGTCTTCACATTTGGAAAATTGTCTGCATAATAAAAAGCAGCGTTCAGCCAGCTTGCCCAACGTGTTACAATCGGTTCTGGAGGAGTTCCTATTTCAGCAAACAATTCCTTCCTTCCAATTTTTAGTTATTTTAATTATTTATCCCAAAAAATTGACTTTATTTACCTCATTGCTATTTTTTGACCTAACAGGTAAAAGTTGACTTTTGGTTGACCTATTAACTTTGGTAATATACCCCCTACAGGTGTTTTTATTGCATTTTCAGTCGTTTCAGCGAAAAGTGCCCCATAGGAAACAATTTGACTTTATTGACTTTTGACTGCCCTAGTAATTACCGTTGTAATACGAGCGAACATTCACTTGAGTGTGTATCTCCACAAAATATTTTGAAATACTGATAGGATTCATTCTGAATGACATGTCTTAAATTGCATCGAGAACAACTTCTTCCACAGACGAATTGTACACACCCACACACTCATTTAGCTCTGAATTAGTGCTTAAAAGGAAAAACAAGTTGGGTCAGACACCAAATAATCCAGAAGCAATGAGTGTATATATATATATATATATATATATATATAATATATACACACACACGAGGGTAATTCAATAAGTATCAGCACTTTTTATTTTCACATTTTTATTTTCACATCTGATAGATTATAAACACATCACTTCTCAACATAGTCTCCCTGTTTCTCAATACATTTAGTCCAGCGATCTACAAGCTTCCTAATGCCATCACAAAAGAATCTTTTTGGCTGTGTGCGTAGCCAGTCATGCACCGCCTCCTTCAGGTCATCATCGCCTTGGAACCGCTGACCTCTCAAAGCGTCTTTTAGTGGTCCAAACAGATAAAAATCCGAAGGTGCCAGGTCTGGACTGTAGGCAGGATGGTCGAGAACTTCAAATTTAAGTTCTTGAAGGCATTTTCTAGTCTGTGCAGCGGTATGAGGGCGCGCATTGTCGTGTAACAGAATAACACCTTCCGACAATCTCCCTCTCCGTTTTGTGCCAATTGCTTGCTTTAACTCATTCCGAAGCATGTCAGAATACGATGCATTTGTTATTGTAGTTCCACGCTCTAGATAATGTTCAAAGGATAGGGCCTCCTGTATCCTAAAACAGTGTTAGTATAACTTTACCTGCTGACGGCTGCGCTTTGAACTTTCTTGCAACGGGAGATATTGGATGCTTCCATTGCATGCTCTGTCGTTTGCTTTCTGGTTCATAGTAATGGATCCAGGTTTCATCTCCATTGATAATGTTCTCCAAAAGGTTTTCACCTTCATTATGATACCGCGCCAAAAGACGAGAGCAGACGTCCATACGATTACGCTTGTGCTCTTCTGTCAACTGGCGATGATGAAGGAGGCGGGGCATGACTGGCTACGCACACAGGCAAAAACATTCTTTTGTGTTGGCATTAGGAGGCTTGTAGATCGCTGGACTAAGTGTATTGAGAAACAGGGAGACTATGTTGAGAAGTGATGTCTTTATAATCTATCAGATGTGAAAATAAAATTGTGAAAATAAAAAGTGCGGATACTTATTGAATTACCCTCGTGTGTGTGTATATATATATATATATATATATATATATTATATATATATATATATAGGGTGAGTCACGATGAAATGTCATAACTTCGGGAGTTTATAGCTGAGGTCATTCCCAGTCAAAAAATTCATATGAACATAGGTCCGATTCTTAACGGTTATGGAACTATGGATGTTTGAATGTTTAAAAATAAGAATAAGCGAACAAATAGCTGCTAGAGTTTTTATTCATGAATTTACAATAACTATTCAAAATGACTACCCTCGTCCTCAATACACATCGCGGCTCGTCTGTGAATCGCGCGTGTAGCTCGCATTAGTTCGTTACGATTGCCCTTTATGAGGGTTGCAGCATCCAAAATGTGATGCAGCACTGCATCTCTGTTTCCACTTTTCTCTGGTACACCCGCCTTTTCATTCGCCTCCACAGATAAAAATCTAGAGGGGTTAAGTTCGGAGACCTGGGTGGCCAATTTTGTGCACCACCACGACCGATCCATCGACCAGGGAAGCGATCATCGAGATGCGTTCTCACTATACTGCTAAAATGGGGAGGAGCTCCGTCTTGTTGGAAGTACATACGCAATCGTGTTGCCAAAGGTACATCTTCTATCAGTGGCGGCAGTTCGTCTTACAGAAATCGTAGATAAATATCACCTGTAAGAACACCTTCAAAGATAAACGACCAATCAGCTGACTGTAGAGAATACCAAACCACACAGTGACACTGAGTTGTGTGTTGTTGACACCGTCGCGGGTAAATTGAGCCTCATCACAGAACAAGACGTATCGATGCAGTATTCAAGTTTTGTTATAATCAGTTTTTAGCAGGGGAATCATTACTGTCCTGTCCCTTCTTTTGAACGTTCTTAGTACCTGTCCCGCGACTCTTTTTGCTTTATTTATCGCTATCTGATTTTGTGTTTCGAATTTCGTATCATCGGTCATTATTACCCCCCAGATCGATCGCTTTCGTGCTTCTCTGAATTTTGTGTCTATGTGGAGCATAATATGCAGTCTGTTTAAGTTCTTCTTTTCTACCATATCTTAAGAACTGAAATGTCTCGGTGTTAAATGTCATGTTGTTGTCCTCTGACCATTTGTATATTTTGTTCGTGTCTTCTGCAAGGCCTCCACATCATTTACATCGCTGATTTTTCTGCTGATCTTTGTATCGTCTGCAAAGGATGTTACTATACTGTACTTTTGTTGTTTACTCCGCTGTCTATGTCTGTTAGCTTGATAATGAACAGGAGTGGGGCCAGTACCATAGCTTGTGGTACTGAGCTGCGTACTTCCGATTCTGATGATGATATACTTTGAATTTTGACGACCTGTAGACGTTCTCTGAGGAAGTTGTAGATCCATTTTCCCACTTTGTCTGTTATTCCCATATATTTCATTTTATGTGCTATTGTACCGTGATCACATTTGTCGAAAGCTTTAGCAAAATCCGTGTATATGACATTGTAGTTGTCATTACCTTCCAATGCATCTAGGATATTGTTGTAGTGTTCTATTAATTGTGATAGGCACTATTTACCTGATCGGAATCAATGCTGATTTTCGTTGAATCTTTCCAGCGTCTCCAAGATATCATAAATTTTCTCTCTACCTATTCTTTCAAATACTTTGGTGAGGTGGGACGTCAATGACACTGGTCTGTAGTTCTTTGCTTGAGATCTGTCCCCTCCTTTATATATAGGGACTACGTTTGCTCTTTTCAAGATGCTCGATATTTCCCTAGTGTCTAGGGATCTTCTCCCTATCTAATATAAAGGTGTAGCTAATTCATTTTTGCAGTTTTTAATCAATAATGCGTTCCAATTGTTTGGACCTGCAGCTGAATGTGGTTTCACTTGTCACATATCTCTCGTTACATTTTCTGGGGTACAATCAAAGTCTGTTATACACTCTCCTTGCAATTTCTCTTTAAAGAATGCATCTATGTCAGGTATCGCTTTGTCACTTTTTGAGGTGCTGAAAACTGATTCATACTGGGCTGTCAATATTTTAGTTATTTATTTTGGATCGTCGGTTAGTTCATTATTTCTCTTCCTTAAGGGCCCAATAGCGGCGCGCGCGTTCTTTTTTTTCCTTTTCGCATAGCTATAGAAGTATTTTGTATTTTCCTTTATTGCTTCTACCGCCTTTTCCCCTTCCCTCTCTGTATGGTCCTTAATCAGAGTTTGTATTTCCCTATCGATACCCTCCAGTTTTACTTGTATTACTTTCCTGGCATTATCTCTGCAGTTGGCTAACTTCGCCTCCACTCTCTTTCTTTTGCGGAATATTCTTCTCTTTTGCCTCACTAGCCAGCTCCTCTTTCCTTTTGGCTGTGATTTCGGAGCATATTTTCCTAAAATTCTCAGCGTTTTTTCTTCCAAGTTTGTCAGCAGTTCTTCAGTTGTTTTATTCTCTAAAACTGTTCTCCATTCTATTTGGGCCATGTGCGATCTGATTGCTTCCCAATTTATAATCTTGGAGTTTAAGTTAAAGGCCCCAAATTTGCTTCTTTCCTCAATATGTGAGTTGTCTTTTAATGTTGTCGTCATATTTGTTGATATCTTGATTAAATTGTGGTCTGAGATAATGGTTGGGGTTATTTTTATATCAGCAATCAAGTTCGTGTTATTCGTGAATACCAGATCTAGACAGTTATTTTTTCTGGTATTTTCTGTTATCTCCTGTGTCAGCATAAACTCATTTATGAGAGCCATCAACATTTTTGCTTGCTCCTGGTCTTCTCTTGTGCCCCCCCCCTTGTCTTGGTGTATATATATATATTCCTATCCACCTTTTTGTATTTTATAAATGGGAATTTAAAGTTTCCGCAGATCATTATATTGGGGGATGGAGGGTTTATGGCCTTTATTAGCTTACTGATGTCATGAATGACCGAGAATTTTTCAGTTGAGGTGTTTGAAGGTATATAGATGATTAGTATTACGTTTAGTTTTTCTATTTTCACTGCTAGGAGGTCCACAAAGCTGTTTGATTTACTTATTATCGTCTCTGTCACATGAACGGAGCAAGAGTGTCACGGGCCCCGGGGCAAAACTTATTTACGGGCCCCCTAACAAAATTTTTATTATACATTTATATTGCTTTTCTTTGCATTATTTATTTAGCATATATTTAAGAATTATGATACTACTTGTACGCATGGAGGCATAGAAGGCAAAACATTATGCAAAATATTGAGCTTTAAAAAGGATACCTTGAAATAAAAGTTTACTTACGACAACATCAGAACTTCACTTTTCTTGCCTTTCTTTCAACAAATTCATTAATTAAATCCTCCAAGTTAATATTTCTAGCTTTCTTGTTTTCAACTGATATAATTGAGAGTCCACTTAATCTTTTTTCATTCATAGAATTTCGAAGATAGTTTTTTATTAGTTTAAGTTTTGAAAACGATCTCTCTGCACTTGAAACTGTCACAGGAATTGTGAGGAACAATGTTATGGCAGTCACAACTTCGGGAAAACTTGAGCACAAAGTACTGTTGTCTTTAATTAAAAATGAATATAGCTCATGGATTGTCGTCATTTTTTCAATGTCTGTTTTTAAGCACATTCGAAAAGAGAGTAATTGACTTGGAAATCCAGAGGAAATATCATTTTTATATTTATTTACTAGCTTTGTTGCTCTCTCAAATAACTTCTCATCACTTGTTGAAACGACCCCGGCCTCCCCAAAGGTCCTGGCCCCGGGGCACTGCCCCGCCTGCCCCTAGCTAGCTCCGCCCCTGCTCTGTCATATGACCTTCATGTACATATATAGCACAACCACCTTTACGTTTCGTTGTTCTAACCGCTCTTTGTAAGTTGAAGCCCTCTATGTTTATCTCTTTCTTATCAGTACAATGTTCGCAGTTTTCACAGTTTCCTTGGCAATCCTTAAGATGAGTTTCTGTGAGGCATGCGATGTCCGCCCTTGTTTCGTCCATTAATCATTTCAGTTACGAAACTTTGTTGAGTGATTGGTTTGGTCTTATTCCTTGAATATTAGCCAGGACAATATTTATGTTCTTTGTTTTTCGTTGCCCCTTGTGCATTTTATGTTCGTTTGCCTTCTGTTTCGCTGGTTTCGTTGCCCTATGATCCTATCCTCCGAGAGAGATCCGTTTCCGCCTACCTGTTCTGGTAGCTTCTTGCCCGGAAGCGGTTTGGCTCGGGGGTTTCCAGCTGTGTCAACTGCATGCGTTGGATGATATTTAGCAGCCGTATTGTGTCTGCGATGTTGAAATTTTTTTTTGTTCACTTATTGTGTTCCTATTGTTATTGTTACTCCTATTGTCATTTAAATTTTGTCCTTTGTTCTTTGGGTCCGTCGGGAGATGTTGATAGCAACATTTTTTCCCATATTTGCAGGTTCCATATTTTGCGTAAGTCCTGCAGATGTCTGGGTGGTAGAATTTGCATCTGTCTCCAAATTTACAATGACCATTATTATAGAAGAAATTGCATATTGGGGGATGATCATATTATACATTGTCCTCTTTTAAATCTGCAATTATCTTTTATATAATATTTGCATATAATTCCTTCCCCATATTTACTCGTGGCCTTATTTTTTGCTCCTTATTGGGGGACAGTTTCACTCCGTTTTCTTGATTGCCCTCTTGTCTTTTCCTATGTGTGCTATTTGTGTTAATGTCCTTCGTTGCCCTTATACTATCTGTTGTCTTTATACTTTCTTTCGACTGCATGGTTTCGGCCTCATTGTGTGACGGTATTTGATTTTTTCTACTTCACCTTTCTTCGTTTCTTCTGTTTTCCTCTGTTCTTTATCCCCACTTTCCTCTTTCATTTTCTTCGCGTAGTCTCTTTCTGCTTTAAATACTGTAAAAGAGTTTATTTCGGTCATGCAGTTTTCGCAGAAAAATTTTATCCCATGAAGTTGCTTCGCGTTCGTTATAAAGCAGCTGACAAAAATCGCACCTCATCGCCTTTGTCTCATCTGATGTATCATTACAGATACCGCAGAGTTGCAGGAATTTATTTACCATTTCCATGTTACTGATAGAGGGTAGCCGCTGGTGCACAAAATTGACTCAAAAAGGGTATTATGGGAAGTATTGGGTGAGGGTTGACTCAAGCTTTGTGAGGGAAAGTTCTCCGTTACTCCAGGGGATGGAGGATGTGGCACGCTGTATACTTCTCACTGATTGGTGCTCGCGGCTGTGGCTGCGGAGGATAATGGGGGGGAGTGTTTGTAGGAATTTCGATAGGGAACTAATTTTCTCCACAAAGAAACACTCGGAAAAATGCTATATAGATTAATTCGCTTCGTTTTTATTTACGTTTTTGATATATGGCGCGATTTTTACTTTTTAAAAAGAAATACCACTATGCACTATCAATTAACTCACAGTATCGGCACCGTTTAAAACTGATTAACTGCAGGATTTTTACTGTAATACTGCTTTTATTCGGACTTCGATCGAAACACGTGTAACCGTCACTTGTGTGTATATACACTCGTGTACATATATATATATATATATATATATATATATATATATTAGCGCGGCTGCAAACATTTTGTTTTATTTCAGACGTTTCGGAACAGTCAGGTTCCATCTTCAGTGACTAAAACATTAAAATATTGGAATTAAAATAATTTACATTTATAAATTTAAAACAGTTATAATTACGATTACCAATAGTGAAATAAAATGAAATAAAAATTAAAAGCTCACAACAAACTTACTTAAAACATAATAAATCCTTTGAATAGTTATAACCTTTCAAAGTATGTCTCTCTTTGTAAATACAATACATAACGACTTCATTATGTTGTGTTCCGAGTCTGATACGCCATTACTGAGAACAACCAAATAAGGGTGACAGTAGTTGTGTGAATGTTCTTGTATTGCGTAATAAGGTGCTTTTGCTAAAGGACAATTTGTTCGTACCGATCTGCCCAAATGTTCAAAAATGCAGGATTTCAAATGTCTTTTTGTTTTCCCGATCTAGATCCCATGTAGCGATCGCACGTGAACTTTATACATTATTCAAGATCTAAGCAGATCGGTATTTTATCTTTGAAAGTAAATCAGTTAAACATTATTGTATGTGGTTTAAAGTTCCAGTAAATTTATTAGAGAATTTTATTCCAACTAGAACTTAAAATAATCTTTAATCTCTTTAACTGATTTACTCAGTCTAAAAAGACACCAGCACCGTAATCGAGCGGGACGCGCAAACGTTTTTTCGAGATCTGGTCTCTGAAAATCAGGGTGCGCATTATACACGAGCAAATACGGTATATATATATATATATATATATATATATATATATTATATGCGCCTCGGTGATGTAATGGTTAGCGTTGCTCACTACGAATCCATCGGCCCCGGGATCGAGACCCGGTGACGGCAGCCGGCGCGCAGCAAAACCCAGCTGTTCGTCCTTCCACACAATAAAGAAAGTGGTTGGTAGATAAATAGGTACCCTGAGTGACCTAGTGGTTAAGACGCTGGGCTGCTGGTGGGGCGTGGTTCGGATTCCACGTTAAACTGTAGGTCTAAGGTGGAGTGAAAAGCTTGACCATCGTCAGAATGAACAATTCGGGTGTCCCAGAAGTCTGGACTCATAAAGAAAATAGACATTATATATTTAAAGTGAAACAAACACATTTCTAATGTCAGTTTACATATTTCAGGAAAGAAAATACCCTGATGGCTCAGTATACCAATCAAGAGAAGGTGGAACTGGTATTGCTACATTTTTCTGGAAAAAGCCAGAGGGAGGCATGCCAGTTATTTCACAAACATGCCTCCCTCTGGCTTTTTTCAAAAACATATGGCAATACCAGTTCCACCTTCTCTTGATTGGTATACTGAGCCATCAGAATATTTTCTTTCCTGAAATATGTAAAACTGACATTAGAAATGTGTTTATTTCACTTTAAAAATATAATGTCTATTTTCCCTAAGTCCAGACTTCTGAAACATCCTGTGTGTGTATATATATATATATATATATATATATATATATATATATGCGGTTATTATACTTAAATCACAGTATACACAGCGTCGGACAAACGCATTAAGAACTCTCCTAAATTGTCATTCATATAATGTTCTGATGGCTTCAAAGGTATGTCTTCTGTACAGTTAAAGTATTTATTGAACTACAGTATAATTATGTTAACTTAATATTGAGTAAACGCTCCCTTTCGCAACCCTTTCGGACAAGCTGTTCACAAAATTCTTGCACTCGTCAACTTTCGATTTTGTTACATCTATATTAATCTTCTCTGAAACACTAACTGATGGACATGATCCCTAAAACTTTTACCTAAAATTTGTCAAAAGACATTTGATGGTATTTAGGTCTAGAAATAAAGAGGCCACTAGACCAAGGTAATTTGCTTCTTAACAAATTTGTAATACACGCATCATATGAGGTGTTATTCTGTTGGAATAGGACAGTTGCTTTTACGCATGGTGCTTCAAACCCTGACATACTTGTATGTGAAGTGGAATATACTTATCAACTCCTACCGACGACATACTGCTCAAGATCATAACGCTGCCGTCTCCATCCTTTGCGGTCTAGATATCAAACTTACCCGACTCTCCTCTTCAGCTTGGGCATCAGTTTTAAAATCTGCAACAGTGAGCATGAAAACTATAGCTCATAATAGGAGTATAAGACATTGTTAACTCCAAAATCTCTTTCGTCGGACCAAAGCATCTTTGTCCATTCCCCAGAAACCCATCTTTCGTGTTTTCTTGCCCACTGAAGTCTTTTCTTACGAGTGGACTCTTGCAAGCAGGACTTTTTCTATTTCGCATCTTCTTAGTTCATCTTCCTCAGGTCCTCTTGGAATGGCACAACAGTTCCACCTTTTCTTGCTGCAGGTCATGATGGACCGCAGCCCCCTTAGAAATGCACCTGAGTTCCTTCCTCTCTGGTCATTTCCTTTGTTCTTTGCATTTTAGTATGATCTTCATTGTAACTTTACCGGCAATAAAGAAGTGCATCTTAATATCCTCATGATAAAGACACTAAGGAGAATGGCATATTCAAATACTACCTGTACATATGTTTTGTTTGGTAACCCATTTCAAGATTATATTTCAATGAGAAACACGTGATTTTTTTCATGTTTTTAAAATTTTATATACTGTAAATACATGAAAACCATTAAGTATATCAATCATTTTGATATTAGGTCAAATTTAGGAGGCGTCTAATATTTTTATCTAACCATGCAGTTAAAAGCCGCCAGACGTGATTCTGAATGAAAATTTCTAGGGTATTTAAAGTTTGTATTTTTTCCTTCTTCAGAAACTGAAGCCCACATTGAAGGACCATCAGAAATCCACATGATAAGCAACAGCAACATAAATCTTACCTGTAAGGTTACCGGAAGTCCGGACCCACCGCAGTACATTTACTGGTACCTAGGAAAAACACTAGTGAACTACAGTAGCAGAGGAGGCATCAGTGTGGTTACAGATAAACATTCAAGAACGTCTCGCTTGGTTGTTATTCGAGCCACTCCAGCAGACTCCGGCAACTACACCTGCGCACCGGCTAATACGCAGCCAGCTTCCGTTAACGTTTACATTTTGAATAGTAAGTATAGCTTAGAGATTAGTTTATATTTTATTTTTAAGGTGTATTTTCGTAAGTATTTACAACTGTAATGTTTATCGTGAACAGTTTTCTTGGCCTGAACATAATTCCATTTTGCTTTTTAACAAAGTGATATGAAAACGTACAGTATTTATGCAAAGCATCTTGTTTTGATTGTTCGATTCAGTGTGATTCTTTTTTTTAATTTATTGGAAATATTAGATAATTATAGAAGCTGAAGATCATTTTCAGTTCGTATCAACTGGAAATTTTTAAAATAAAATTCAAGAATAAGAGTGGATAATAGCTGATAGAGCGAACCACTCGTCGTTCACGATGGGGCCGGAACACCGCGAGGAAGCCTCGGCCTTCACTTGCTGCTGCTGCTGCACCTTCTGCGAGGGATGATGGTTAATAGCCCATCATGTCATTTGTTGTTAATAAACATATTAACATTTACTGTACATAAAATATCATTATGATATTTTGAAATTTATTTTCGCTTTGTAAACATCTTTATTTAAAAAAATTTAATTTTAGAGTTTACGCAAATGTCGAAATAGAAAATAATCCAGATTACCACTTTTCAAATGTTTGCCATAAATAATAAATCATTTAGGATTATTTATGTAACCCAATCTCTTCTTTTATAGAAAAACGCCAAAGGTGATTTTCCGATCTTTATACAGGGTGTCCCAGAATTAACTATCTATTTCAATGAAATTGGACAAATTTAATAAAAACTGACATAATTTTGTGTTTATTACTAAATTATGATACAAAAACAAATAGATTTATAAATCATAAGTCAAAACTTTATTGAGAAGTTTCAACATGTGCACCGTCTGTATCTCTGCAAATTTCAAATCTATCCTCAGCGCTGCGAAACACATTTTGAAGCATTTCAGGTGTTATCTCCCGCACTGCCAACTGGATGCGTTCTTTAAGTTCAGCTAAACTATTGATCTTTTGGCGATAAACCTTTGTTTTTATGAAACCCCATGCAAAGAAATCCAGGGGTGTCAAATCCGGAGAACGCGGAGGCCACGGTCGAGGTCCTCCACGTCCAATCCACCGATTCGGAAGGCGTCTGTTGAGGTATTCTCGAACAATTAGAGCATAATGACATGGTGCTCCATCTTGTTGAAACACAACATTATCAAGAATGCCATCATCAAGAAGCTGTGGTTCGAGAAACTGCTGAAGCATATCAAGGTAGACGGTACCTGTTACAGTTGCATCCGCAAAGAAGAATGGGCCATAAATTTTGGATTTGGTCATTCCAAGCCACACGTTAACTTTTGGAGAGTCTCTTTGCCATTCTATGACTTCAGACGGTCTTTCATTGGACCAGATACAACAGTTGTGTCGATTGACTTTACCACACGTGTGGAAAGTCGCCTCATCACTGAATAAGATGTTATCCAATAAACTTTCATTTTCGATTTGATCCACAATTTCTGCACACCTTGCTGCTCGATTTGGATAATCCTCTTCATTTAGGGCATGCAGTACTTGAATGTGATAAGCCTTTTTCATCAGTGTCGAACGCAAGATTCTATGAACTGTTGTCTTGGATATGTTGAGTCTTCGACCGGCCTCCCTAACCGAAGTTGTTGGTTCATCCTCAAACAATTGTCGTACCTGTTCGGTACTGTTACGTGCTGTCCTTGGGCGTCCTCTTCCCACCTCGTCGTGTACGGATCCAGTTCTTTTAAATTTGTTCACAAGTTCACGAATCGCTTTGTCTGTAGGACCGGTTCTGTGGAATCTTCTTGTAAATTTTTCTCTGATTTCATTACATTGCATTCCTTTGATACGGGATGTTACAACAAAGATGCGTTCTTGTGTATTCATTATTAATAGGGTTCTGAAAGAGAATGAAAATAAACTATGAAAAACTATGAAAAAATTATGAAAATAAAATTATGAAAAAAATTTAGAAATTTATACATTTTTAACACATATTAAACATGATAAACATAAATAAAAGTGTGTTTTTAAAAAATTTGTCCGATTTCATTGAAATAGATAGTTAATTCTGGGACACCCTGTATAATAGAAACTTAATCCAATCTAATCAGATTTAACCAAATCTAAATTAACCCAAATTCATCTAACTTTCACTAATCAGTGTATGTAGATACATACTTAGCTAGTATGATGAATTTCGAGAATTTTTTTTATGCAGGAAGGGCCAAGGGCGAATGACCACAAAAACAGCCTCGTACCATAGAAGAAAAAGAGAGCCGAAATCAAGGTGTAACGACCTTGATTTCGGCTTGATTTCGGCAAGTTTACAAGATGCCTGGACACTGAGTTTGAAAGACTGAAGGTCATAGACAAGGGGAAAGATGGACTGAGGAAGGTTGTTCCAGAGTTTATCGGTTGAGTAGAAGAAAGATTGAGAATACCGATTAACCCTTGCGTTAGAGAGTTGGACAGAAAAAAAAAAAAAGAGAATGTGTCGAAAGTCGGGTACTGCATGCTCTCCTTAAAGGAGGAAGCATGCAGTTAGATAGTTCAGAAGAACAGTGTTCGTTATAATAGCGATAGTAAAGAGAAGGTGAAGCGACACTGAGGCGAAGAGAGAGAGATTGAAGACAGTAAGAGGCGGAGAATTGACGAGACAAAAGCCTTTGATTCCATCCGACCAAGTAGAGCTGTGTGGTTTGAACTATCCGACACATGAGAACCGTACAACACACCTAACCTCTTAGAAGCTGTTTTAGAAAGAGCGTATGTGTGATCTTTCCAGGGAAGATCACGAGAAAAAAGAAACGCCAAGAATGTTAAGAGAAGAAGAAGGATTGAGTTGTGTGTTGTTGAAGGTAAGGGGATAGGCGTGTGGAAGATTGTGACGAATAGAAAGATGAAGGAACTCAGTTTTTGAGGCACTGAAAGCCACAAGGTCTTCTCTGCCACAATCAGAGATAGCAGAAAGATTAGAGGTCAGGTGTTCCTGTTAGTTTTTATTTTATTAGATTCAGAATCCCAGCTGAGCCCTGAACGGCCAAGCTCTGAAGGGCCACTTCGACCTACAGCCCAAGTTAAGCTAGACTAAAACTTACGGAATTGGAGGTCCTATTAGGTTCTACGTCAGGGTTGCTGACTCGATGTGGGCCTACCTTAGGCCTGAGTTGCATAAAATTAAGATAAAAACAAAAGGGGCACTATTTATGGTCTTCTTTCTAAACCTTGCAACAACAACACAACCTGCACCATTGCACAATGCAACAATCTTGTGTCTAAACAACCAAACTGAATTGCAAGAGAGCTCTCTATAAGACCACGCCCTGTAAGTGCCGCATTCAACAAACGAGTAGAAAAGGACGCACCAGTGCCCCCCCCCAAAAAAAAATGCCAAAAGAGTGCCCAAACAATGATACCACAAGAGCCCAAAAATGCTAGCTCTAAATTAAGTGAAATTTTCACTAACCTTACAATTATGAGATGGATATATATATATATATATACACCTTAACTTAATATATACAAGCAATGCTGCATCAATCAGCTTAGTCATCATATCGCCTTGGGACAACAATGGCTCTTCCTCTTCTAGATTTTCTAACACTCCTCACCGAAGAGGCATTGTTGTCATTACCTTCTGCAAGTTTAGCCAAGCTTTCTCCATGAGGCTGTAACCCAAATGCTTCAGTTTGACTAACCGAGTTTTTGCTGATTTCTAAAGCATAGAGTTTTTGTATAGGTCTCTTTAATTTTCCTCCTGAAGTCTTTACCAGTACCGACCTAACTAAATTGTCTTTGCCAACAAACAACTCTTCAATTATGCCAAGCTTCCAGCATTGCCTTGGTCTTTCATCCCCATTCATTACCACTTCTCCCACCTTGATACAATTTGCAGTGGCGCCTTTTACATTGCCTGATGGGTAATAATTGAGTTCTGGCAAGTATTCCATCTGCCACCTCTTCCACAACTGATCTTGTAGCTCTTCAAGGTACTTGAACCTTCTGGTTAACTCTTCTTGACTGCTCTGGATAGGCTGTAAGTCTCCTGGCAAACTGGGGCTTGATGTTAATCGTTTACCACAAAGAAAATGATTTGGTGTCAATGACTCTGCATTCTGCATACTGTTATAAACAAAGGTGATAGGCCTGTTGTTCGCCATTGCTTCTACTTCACACAAAACAGTGCAGAATTCTTCTTTGCTCAAAAGAGCATCAACTAAAAGTTTCTTTAATGGACACTTTACACTTCTCACTAGCCTTTCCAAAAATCCTCCCCACCATGGTGCTCTCTCAACAATAAACTCCCACTGTACCCCATGGTGTGAAAAGTAGGATTGGAATCACTCCTCTTTTAGCAAGGGACAAACTTCTTGGAGTTCCTTTGCATCCCTTTTGAAGGTTTTTGCATTATCCGATATGAGTTTATTTGGGAAACCCCTTCTGTTTACAAACCTTTTAAAGGCCAAAAGAAATACATCACTACTTAAGTTGCTTACCAACTCCAAATGGATTGCTCTGGTGGTAGCACATGTGAAAAGACATATATAACCTTTGTTAGACTCCCCTTGCTCATACACATAGGCTGGACCTGCAAAGTCTACTCCCACTACATCAAATGGGGCAGTATAGACACACCGTTCTCTTGGAAGTGGAGCCATCTTTTCATGATAAGACTTTGCACTCCAACGCTTGCAAACCACACATCTATACATGACCTTTTTCACTACTTGCCTAATTTTGGGAATTCAAAACTGTTGTCTGATCTCTATTATCACTTCTCTAACTCCTAGCATGCAACAACTTATGATGCGTATCCAGGATCAAAAGTTCCACAAAGTGCCCCCAGAAGGTAGCAAAATTGGATGTCTTTTCTCCTCTGGAAGCCCAGAAAACCGTAGTCTACCTCCTACTCTCAATAAATCCTGATCCAGAAACACATCCAAACCCTTGAGTGCAGAATGTGTTGGTAGAACCTGTAATGGACTGCTGGTGAGCAATTATCTCTCTTCACCAAATTTTTCCTTCTGCACATATACCACCCAGTATTGTCTGGCTTGCTGAATCTCTTTACTGTTCAGAATTCCTTCCCTTCTTGTTTCTCCCCTAATGTTGTCTGTAAATCTACATACCCATGCTGTCACTCTTAACCTTTTCAGACTGCTAATGTCCTCAGGCCTCAATACGGGGTCCTGCTGCATAACTTGACAACTGTTCACAGTGCATTTTCTCATCTCACTCACCCATTCTTCTTCAGCCTGGCATTCTCCTACAATAGACTGATTAGAAGGCCAATTTTCACTTCCAAGTTTTAGCCACTCTGGCCCATTCCACCACAAACTTGACTGTGCAAGATCTTTCACTGAAATTCTTCGTGTTGATAAATCAGCTGGGTTTTGGGTGTCTGGACAATGCTTCCATTGCTTTGGATCTGTGTGTTCTTGAATTTCCTTCACCCTATTGGCAACAAATGGTTTCCATTTCCTTGCCTGGCTTCTTAACCAGTGCCAAACTATAGTGGAATCTGTCTAATAATAGCTTGGAATTTCATAAAGGCCCAAAGAGTTTTGCACTTTAACTGCAAGCCGACTAGCAATGACTGCACCCATCAATTCTAACCTTGGAATAGAAAGCTACTCTGCTCTTTGCAGCAACCAACCTGCAACTTACTTCCTCTTCGAATGTGCCTCTTATATAAATGCAAATTGCATAGGCTTCCTCACTTGCATCACAAAAGATGTGCAGTAGGGCGGCTCGTTTTTACACTTTTTTCGATATTTGATTGGGGGTAGTGCGGAAAAGTTGCGATTTGGAGAGAAAATAAAGTGTGTAAAATTTGTTTGATCTACGTCAATACCTTCCGGTGGCGGCGAGTCCTTAAAAATCGAAAAATAGGCCTAACGGGGTAGATTGGAATAAGGTTTTAAAGACACAAAATAAACAATAAAAATTTAAGCACAATCTGTTAATAACTTCCGGTGGCGTCTTAGCCGTTAAAATATCCAAAATATTGATTTAAAGCAAGTTTTAGCAAGATGTTATACAAATGTTAATTCCGGTATATTTCTGTGCAAACAACCCTGAGAACACTATTATAGGCTTGAATAAATTAATAGCAGTCATTGAACAATGAACATTATATAAAAATTATATAAAATTATATAAAAATTTTATGTGTTTTTAGGCCTATTTTTCGATTTTTAAGGACTCGCCGCCACCGGAAGGTATTGACGTAGATCAAAAAAATTTTACACACTTTATTTTCTCTCCAAATCGCAACTTTTCCGCACTACCCCCAATCAAATATCGAAAAAAGTGTAAAAACGAGCCGCCCTAATGTGCAGCTCCAAATTATCTGGACTATTGTTCAACTCTCCAAAGTATCATCTTGGAATTTCAATGTCTCCAAAGTGTGCCAATTCTTTGAACCAATATTTCTACTTTACCACCATATGATCGGGTAACTCTTGGTCCCAACCAAGTCCAATTTCCCAGAGGCTCTGAAACCAAATTTTTTACTTTATCACAAATGGAGCCAGGAATCCAAGAGGATCAAAGACCTTCGAAGCCAAACTAAGAGCTGTACGTTTTGTCCACCGTGTCTCATTCTCAGTCAGCTCAACTAAAGATTTCCCACTGAAGGTAAACAAATCCTCTCCTTGCTGCCAAACAATGCCTAGCACCTTGGTATCTATGGCCCACAACTCATTAATACCAGAATCCTCAATACTTTCTGCTGCATCAGGTCCTACACGGGACTGACTCATAAACTGTTGTACCTGAGAATCATTGGTCTGCCATTTTCTAAGCTCCATGCCAGCCTCCCTCATTATAACTCTAGCCTCCATGAATATCTGTTTAGCCATTTCTGTATTATCCCCTGAACACAGCAAATCATCGACATAAAAATTTTTCCTTATGTGTTCAATAGTATTAGGATAGACTTCAGAATATTTCTTAAAATGGTACTGCATAGTAGCTGCCAACAGAAATGGACTAGAGCTGAGGCCAAACAACACTGACTTCATTCTATATGCTTGAACCTTGGGTTCATTTTCCAACAAGTCTCGTATCTACCCACAGATACCTTAATGCATCTCTGTCCTCTGGTTTTAACTTTATCCTCAAAAGGGCTTGCTTCACATCTGCAGTCAATGCTCCTCTACCAAACCTGAATCTCAGTAACAAGGAAAATAAATCTGCATTTAAATTTGGCCCAGCATCCAAACAGTCATTCAAGGACACACCACCTTTGTCCTTGGCTGAGGCATCAAAAACTACTCTCAGTTTGGTGGTAGTTTTGGCTCGCCGTAGCACTGCATGGTGTGGCAGATAATGTGCCTCCTAGCTCACCAGCTTACCTTGCATCCTTTCAGCATAGCCCTCCTTTACATAGCTTAGGATGGTCTCATTGTATTCATTTAACAACTCCTCATTTTTCCTTAGCCTGTGCAATGAAGTCTCCAACCTCCGATTAGCTAGCTGAAAGTTTGAACTGGGTTTGCAAGAATCCTTCCGAGGGAGGCCAACTTCGTAGTAACCATCTCTAAGCCCAATACCTTTCGCAAATTGCTCTAAAACATCACTGTTCACTGTACTTGCCTGCTTCTCCTGTTTGTCCTTTATGCCAATGGATTCAAGTTCTCAAAAGACTTTCAAATGCCTTTCCAAACCATGGCTGTTCTCCTCAATCTTAACAAAAAGAGCTGTAACCTCTATTTCATTGCAATAGCTACCATGTAGCATCCAGCCTAGCTTACTTTCAATAGCTACAGGACTTTGAGATGTGCGGACAATGTTACCAGTGATGAAGTTCCAATAATAGTCAGCTCCAATCAAAAGACTAATTAATATCTTCTGTTCCTTCAAACTTATTATTGCACAAATTAATTCTTTTAACTTGCAAATCTTGGACACATGCCATATCTAAACAAGTAGTGACTGGAGCACAAAGTTCCTCAATCTCTACAGCTTGGACCTTGATAGTGGGACCTTGTGGTAACAACCCCTTAACCAGAACTTCTACCTTCTTAACTTTGGTTCGGTTTTGATCTGAACCCCCAAACCCAGAAATTCTTAAGTTTTCCCTCTTAAGTTCTTTAAACTTCAAATTTCTAGAAATTCTGGTCTTAATAAAGCTACACTGGCTACCACTATCAAACAACACTCTTACAGTAGCTTCTCCATCATTCCCAATTAATAATACTGCAGCTGTTTGCAATAATCCCCCTTTACTTTTACTCCCTTTCATAGCAGTGGCATGTGCCACTGATGTCTCTACTTCTGGGGTAGGCCTACTAGGAGTGTTTTCACACAATAATGGCTGATGCCGGCCATGGCACTTTTTGCACAAAATTTTAAACTTACAAAACCTTGCTCTGTGACTTTTCAACAAACATTTAAAACATGCTGTGGACTTAGTTACCCTGTCCTTTCTCTTCAACAGGTAAAGCCTCAGCCACTTCACATTTATATGACTGGTTGCCTTCGCAAAATATGCATTCCTTGATTCCCTTTAATTTATTCTCAGAGGATGCATGAAGAGCTGACACTGTACCTGGGCTATTCCTTTTTGTAGAAACTTTGGTGCTGTGCCTGTCTTTGTACCCTTGTTTAACATCCCACTCTGCAAACTCAATTCCCTCTCGTCTTGCAAATTCTGTGCCTAAAAGGCTTAACATCTGCTCAAGGGGGATGTACACATGTTCTGTAGAGTGTCCCCTACTTAATTCAAGCAAAATCGAGCTAGGCAATTTAGACTCCAGTATAGTGACCAACATTATACCATACCTTTCCATTCCTACACCCAAGTTGTCCAGGGACCTAGTTCTAACTTCAAATTCATCATATAACTGCCGTAACTCCTTGACACTATTGGGATTATTAACAGGAAGTATAGCTAAAAGTTCACGGAGATGGCTTTTAATTAAGGTCTCTGGCTTACCAAACCGTTTCTTTAATATATCCCAAGCCACATTATAATTAGCCTCTGTTAATGCTAATCCTACTATTGTCTTTGCTGCCTCTCCTTCCAAGAGGGACTGCAAATAATTAATTTATCCACCGCACTTAACACTTGACTAGAATGAACTGCTGACTGAAAACTGTCTGCCCATCCTTGCCATTCCTGAATACTCCCAGAAAATGTTTTGAGTACAAGCCTCCGTAATTGAACTGCAGATCTGTTAACCTTAACTTCACAAACACCGTTTGTTGAGGGCTGTGTTTCATTATTAGACCTGGTCTCTAACTGTACTGAGCTGCTAAACTCTTTTGCTCTGTGGTACGCTTTAATTATGTCATCAATAATCTCTTCAAAGTAAATTATGTCATTTTCCATTTCATCCTCTTCTACAAGTGCCTCAATTTTAACATTTACTTCGCTTAGAGCAACCTTTTTAGTTTCTAATATGGAAAGCTGCGCAGTCACTAAGCTTAAATCCTTTTGCTCTATGGCAGAATCTATAGTGGCAATGACCTTTGTAATTAGACCTTTGTAGGTGCTCCTCCTTTTTCTGAGGTTGTTTAATTCAGCTGCACTCATCTTCAATGCAAATAACAATTGGGCTCAATGACAAATAAGCTGAATTGGCGAAAATACTTAACCAAACTGATCAAACTCAAATTTTGCCTTTTTTCAAATAAACTGAATTGCTTGGTTGGGGTACTGACCAATCACCAGTATGGAATACCAAATTTTCCAACCAAGTAACTGGCGCACTGAAGTCTGCAACCTTCGCCTACGAACAATAAAACCAAAATTAACCAAACCGGTAAAAATGTAGGCCCAAAACAACGACAGACTAGCGGCCGTTTCGCAAATGGACGACCAAACTTTCTAACCTGGGACCTTAACTCAATTATGCTCAACCCATCCAGACTTAACTTGGGCTACAATTTGCACAGTCAGAACTTTGCCGAAAAATAGTCACTGACTCAGTCTTGGGCTAGAATCCGGTTTCGAAGGACCATGTTATTTTTTATTTTATTGGATTCAGAATCCCAGCTGAGCACTGAAAGGCCAAGCTCTGAATGGCCACTTCAACCTACAGCCTAAGTTAAGCTAGATTAAAACTTACGGAATTGGAGGTCCTATTAGGTCCTACCTCAGGGTTGCTGACTCGATGTGGGCCTACCTTAGGCCTCAGTTGCATAAAATTAAGATAAAAAACAAAAGGGGCACTATTTATGGTCTTCTTTCTGAACCTTGCAACAGCAACACAACCTGCACCATTGCACGATGCAACAATCTTGTATCTGAACAACCAAATTGATTTGCAAGAGAGCTCTCTATAAGACCACGCCCTGTAAGTGCCGCATTCAACAAACGAGTAGAAAAGGACGCACCAGTGCCCCCCCCCCCCAAAAAAAATGATGCCACAAGAGTGCTCAAACAATGATGCCACAAGAGCCCAAAAATACTAGCTCTAAATTAAGTGAATTTTTCACTAACCTTACAATTAGAGTGGATATATACACACACCTTAACTTAATATATACAAGCAATGCTGCATCAATCAGCTTAGTCATCATATCCATATCGCCTTGGGACAACAAGGATCTCTTCCTTCTTCTAGATTTTCTAACAGTTCCATAGCAGTCCAACGCGAACCATTGAGTGTCTGTTGAGAGGGACGTATAAGAAAATCTAGAAGAGGAAGAGCCATTGTTGTTCCAAAGCGATATGATGACGAAGCTAATTAATGCAGCATTGCTTGTATATATTAAATTAAGGTATATATATATATATATATATATATATACACAATATATCCATCTTCAGAGGCGTACCAATACTTTTTGCCGCTCGGGGCGAAAATGCCTCCCCCCCCTGCAACAATTTTCAATTTTAAAAACAATTCCTTTACTACACTTCTAAACAAAACTTTTATTGGAAGAAAAACTTAAATAAAGAAACTTCAATTTAACAATACTACATAATGTACCGTACATAATACACTACATAATTTTAACAATAACTATATAATGTATAATGCCTAGTTAAATTTTCGGACTTTCATAACAGAAAATTCATGAATGATTTTTTCTATGTCCATATCTCTGCAACTTCGCGTTCAATTGAAATAATCGCCAAATTGCTCAGTTTAGATTGACTTATAGTTGACCTGAGGTAAGTTTTATAAGTTTCAGTTTCGAGAAACTTCGTTCGCAACTTGCCACGGACATGCATGTAGTTAGACAGATCCGGAGGGCAATTGTTATATGAGGCAAAGATTCCACTAGATCCCATTTAACGATCCACTGAAGTAGTTTTAACATATCCCAGTTCTTTGGATCATCGTCGACGCTTATGCTTTCGAAACTGAGCAAATGTCTGCGCAAACGCTTTATTTCTTCCAGTAGACTTCCTGGATTAATGTCATTGTAGATGGAAGAAAAATTATTGACCTTGGTATTAATTTCTTCATCTTTGGACTGATTCAAAAGGTACGAAGGAGACAGAAATTCAAAGCGATCATTCATGTTTTTAAGACAAACTGTGCGTTTTTCAATTTCTGCTAATAAACGATCCATGATTTCAAAAAATTCTCTGCGTACATCCTCTTGCACGGTCAATCCAGCATCACGAGCTTGCTCTCCAGGCATTCTTCTCCGTCTCCTGACTCTGCGGTCTATACTGATATCCATTTCATTACAGAACTCTTCGGCGGCATCTGCAGCGTTTGATACTACTGCCTCTCGTTCATTAGTTAAAAACACGGATAAAGAGTTCATTTTTAATGCACACTGGTCCAAAGCAAGTCCCTTTCTTTGAAAATATAGCTGAGCATCATTGATTTCTTTCAGCACTGGATCCCAGAAAAATAAGTACACCATGAATATGTATGACATGATGGAGGTCAACAGAGCTTCAGCATCGCCCTTTGTGTCCAGATTTTCGGAGACCCCTTCACTCAGTTCTTCCAAGGCACTAACAACGTGAGTCAAGTTCTTCTTAAGACTAGAAACAGCATCATACTTAGCACTCCACCGCGTATCAGAGACTCGCTTGACAGTGATTTTGGAATGTTTTGTTAAGACATCCCAACGATGAGTAGGGGAAGAAAAGTAGACGAAAATTCGTTCAATTGTTCCAAAGAAAGTTACAGCACTAGGACTCAATCCCGCGGCATGAACTCCAGCCAAGTTCAGCGAGTGGTTATTGCAAGGAATGAAAACAGTGTGTTTGCTAACATCAAGAATTCTGCGTTGAACTCCAAGATGAATACCTGCCATCGTAGCAGCATTGTCATACCCTTGACCATAACAATTCTGGATATCCAGCCCATCCTCACGGAGCTTAGTGACAATGAGATCAGTAACTGCCTCAGCAGTCTTCCCCTCTAATTTAATAAAATCAACGAAGGATTCCTTCACCTCTACATTACCATCTTTAATCGACACATAGCGAATTACCTGAGACATCTGATCAATATGCGATATATCTGGTGTACTATCGAAAATTATTGCAAAGTACTTTGCACTAGACACATTATCAATTATACATTTTCGAACATTACAGCCGATTAGTGTGATGAACTCATTTTGAATGTTACGTGACAAATACGTAGTGGATATCTTGTCAGTCATTCGTATTTTTGTAAGATGTTCCCTAATTACTGGGTCATATTTGCCCATTAGTTTTATTAACTCCAAAAAGTTTCCAGAATTGCCAGCTAGCCCAGCTTCTTCATTTAAGTTCTCTCGGTGCCCTCGGAATGCAAGAGCTTGTTTTGCCAAGAACATGATGCAGTCATAAATTCGTCTCAGTATTTCTTTCCACTTAGCAGTAGCATGTTTTATTTGCAACTGACGTGCATTATCTATTGTAGCATTCAACTGAAGGCGCATAGACAACTCTTTCCATTGTTCAAAGCATCGGGTATGATATGGACTGTTTTCATGTTCAGGTACTCTTGGATTCAGTTTCCTCCAGGCGAAAAATCCTTCTTCTTTTCCAAATGCACTGGAGATGTTGTTGAAGAGACGACAGCAAAAGCAATGCAAGCTACATTTTGAAGGTGAGAAGATTAGCCATGACCTTTCAATTTTTTCGCCATTTTCCAAAGTTTTGAAATACCAAACTTTTGACATTGACCTATTGTTTGAATCAGCTGGAAAGGGTCCATTCATGTTTTTCAGATGTGATGGTCCACGTTTAATGAGTTCGATTCTCAAATTGTCCGTCATTGGAACGGGCTAGTTGCCAGAATCGTTAAACAGACTCTGTGGGTGATTGGTGGGTGGGTGACTTTGTGATGTAGATGAGGGTTGATCCTGATTATTTGGGGGTTCACTTGAAGTTGCCGCTTGAACATCTATCTCTAAAGATATATCACATTGCGGTTGATCTCCTTGCTTCCAAGAAGGCACTGAAGGTGTGTCTGAGAATCCCATTAACTGATGAAATCGCTTAGCAGCACGCTTGCCTTCCTCCTCTTTTTTTTCGCGAAGATTCTTGTATGCAGCACCACTCAGTCTCTGTCGTTTGCTCATGTTTGCTAATTCAGTAGGGTATCTGCAAAATAAAACAACCATTAATTATTAACATCATCAAAGCTCAAAGAATGCAAAGCCTAACCTAAATAATATAGGGAAAGTCTGAAAAATAGGGCTGGCAACCTTGCCGATGTGAAAATTTAACGCAACTATTTGTGGAAATAGTGGCATTGAGGTGGCATATATAGCATTTAATGATGATTTTTCATCAAAACCATGGATATTTTGTACACAAATAACGCGCGACAATGATGAGATATAATTTTTTGGAGGGTTGCATTTTAAAACAAAAACCCAAAATTTTGCATACTGCGCCCGCCTGACAGTAATTTGCCGCCCCTCGGGAAGTGCCGCTCGGGGCGGTCGCCCCTCTCGCCCCCCCCTTGATACGCCACTCTCCATCTCATAACTGTAAGGCGAGTGAAAAATTCATTTAAGTTAAAGCTAGCATTTTTGGGCTCTTATGGTATCATTTTGTGGGCACTGGCAACGTCCTTTATACTCGTTTGTTGAATGCGGCACTGATAAGATGTGGTCTTGTAGAGCTCTCTTGTAATTCAGTTTGGTTGTTTATATACAGGATTGCTGCATCATGCAATGGTGCAAGTTGTGTTGTTGTTGCAAAGGTTGGAAAGAAAACCATAAATAGTGCCCTTTTTATAATTTTATGCTTCTCAGGCCTAAAGTAGGACCACATCGAGTCAGCAACCATGAGGTAGGACGAATAGGCCCTTCAAGTCCGTAAAGTTTGTTTTTGTCTAGCTTAACTTAAGTTATAAGTTAAAGTAGTCCTTCAGAGCTTGGCTGTTCAAGGCTCAGCTGGGATTCTGAACTCAATAAAAAAAAAAATAACAGGACGCTTTGTGAAGCCGGTGGAGAAGTGAAGAGTAGAATCATCGGCATAGGAGTGGATAGGACAGGAAGTGTGACTTAACAGATCATTGATAAATAAAAGGAAAAGAGTGGGTGACAGGAAAGAGCCCTGAGCAACAACAACTAGGCCACTATTAATAGCTTAGGAGAAGAACAGTGGCCATTTACAACCGCAGCCAGAAAGGAAATTAAAGATGAAGGCACAGACAGAAGGATAGAAACCAAAGGAGGGTAGTTTGGAAATTAAAGATTGTGCCAAACTCTATCAAAAGCTATTGATAGCTAGCTGAGCGTTGCGGGACCCATATCCATATATACACCTTACCTTACAACCTTACAAAAGTTTCGCGCGATGATTCCTCATTTCTCGAAGGTCAAGCTTGTCGCCCCTCCTCTCGAGTTGGCCTGGTGAAGTAGTGAGTTGGTTTCTTGTGCTCTCCACCTCGCATAGCAGGTACGCCCGGCTCATCGGGGATGTTCTGAGTCAAGCGTCTAGTCTTCTTTGAAGATGTCCACTGCAACTCCCTTCGTGTTTCTAGGTCTTTGGGCTTTGGGCAACTGATTAAACAGTTTGGTCCTCTCACTACAAAACTATTTCTTTCAGCGTTAAGGATGTTCCCTGTCTCGCCTTCAATTTGGGAATACGACACGGTATACCGTTTCTACCTTCCACCGTTGTTTGGGGAGTTATAGGGTTCAGAGTAAGATTAGGGACTAGTTTGTCCATTATTTTCGAAGTGTAAATAAGGTGTATCTCTCTCTTCTCCTTTCCAGCGAATATAGGTCTAGTTCGCGTGACCTTCCCAGTAATTTAGTTCTTTGCACCCATTGATCTGGCTGGAAGCTTCTCTGGATCCCTTCCAGCTGTCTAATGTTTCTTTTTATATGGGGATGTTAGGTCCGAGCAGTATTCCAATTTGGGTATGATCAGGGTTTTCAGTAGAGGAATCATTACATTCCTATCCCTTCGTTTAAAGGTTCTCAATATCTGTTCCGTTATTCTCTTTGCCCTGTTTACTGCTACCTTATTTGTGTTTCAAATTTTGCATCATCTGTCATTACAACCCCTAAATCTTTTGCTCTAGAATTTCTCTGAATTTCCTGTCCATTTGGGGTATAATTCCATGGATTTTAGGTCTTCTTTTTCCGTACCGTAATAGCTGAAATTTCCCGGTGTTAAAATTCATATTGTTGTTTTCCGTCCACTTGTAGATTCTGTTTATGTCGGTTTGTAGAGATCCTATGTCTTCTGGGTTTCTATTTTCTACTGATCTTTGTGTCATCCGCAAAGGATGTTACTGTGCTGTCTCTGGTAAGTCCTCATCTACGTCAGTTAGCATGATTATAAAGAGTAGTGGAGCTAATACTGTTCCTTGTGGTACTGAGCTGAGGACCTTGATTCTGATGAAGATACTCCTTGTACTGTAACGACTTGCCGCCGCTCACTAAGGAAATTATATATCCATTCCCTACTTTTCCTTTATTCCCATATATTTCAGTTTATGTATTATGATTCCATGGTCACACTTGTCGAACGCTTTAGCAAAGTCTGTGTATAGTACATCATAGTTTAATTACTTTCAAGTGCATCAGTAATGTTGTTGTAGTGTTCCATTAGTTGTGATAGGCATGATCTGCCTGACCGAAACCCGTGTTGGTTATCATTGAATTTTTCTGAGTTCCAAAAAGTCAGATTTTCTCTCTAACTATTCTTTCAAAAATTTAGTGAGATGAGATGTAAGCGACACTGGCCTATAGTTTTTGGCCTCAGATCGATCTCCTCCTTTATAACATTGGGACTATGTTGCGCTCTTCAGGATGCCCGTATTTCTCCCGTGTCTAGTGATCGTCTCCATATCCAGTATAGGGGCTCAGCGATTGCATTCTTGCAGTTTTTGATCAGTGTGGCATTCCATTTATCCGGTCCTGCCGCTGAGTGTGTTTTAGTTTCCCTATGATAAATGCAAAAAACTTCACTTTTTTCTACGTGAAAGTCAAAATATGATAATAAAAACCTACTCTAATAGACAAAGTTTATTTTCACAACATTTTCGATGCCCACTGGCATCCTCTTCGGGTGGATACAGAAGAGTAGTCAGTGGGCATCGAAACTGTTGTGGAAAAAACTTTGTCTATTAGAGTGGGTTTTAATTATCATAGTTTCCCTATGGCATGTGTAATATCAACCGTCGTAAAGTCGAAATCCGTTATACTTTCCCCTTGTGGTTCTTCTTCAAAGAACGCATTTCTATCACATATCAATTTGTCAGTTTTGGGATACTGAAAGATGATTCGTACTGAGCTTAATATTTCAGATACTTCTGTTAGATCATCAGATAAATCACTGTTCTTATTTTTTAAAGGTCCGATAGTCGCATGGTTTTTGTACTTTCTTTTTGCGAAATTATAGAAGTACTTTGAGTTAGCCTTTATCGCTTCTATAGCGTCGTCGTCTTCTTTTTCTGTATGCTTCCTGATTAGTTCCTGTATGACGACATCGATACTTTGCAGGTTATCATTTAATATTTTTCTAATGTTTTTATCTTTACAATTACTTAATTTTGCAGTCACTCTTTTTCTCTTTCGAAACAATGCCCTCTTTTGTCTCTCGAACCTGCTTCTCTTTCCTCTTTGTTGTATCTTTGGGACATATTTTTCCACAATTTCTAACGTCTTCTCCTCTAACGTCATTAGCATCTCCTCTGTTGTCTTGGCCTCGAAAATGGTTTTCCAATCTATTACTTCCATGCTGGATGTCACATTCCCAGTTTATAGCTTTGGAGTGAAAATTAAAAATTTCGAATTTGCTCTTTCTGTTGTACATGTTCTTTCCTTTCATGTTGCCTTTATATTAGTTGTTATTTCAATGATGTTGTGGTCCGATATCATAGTTGGGGATATTTCTACATTATCAATTAGATTACTGTTGTTTGTGAATACTAAATCTAGGCAGTTGTTTTTTCTTGTGTTTCTGTTATTTCTTGCGTTAACATAAATTCATCAGCTAGAGCTAGTAGCATTTTCACCTGCTCCTGGTCTTCTCGTGTGCCCCCCTTGTCCTGGTGTATACATATATTTTTTCCTATCTTTTTATATTTCATGAATGGAAAATTAAAATCACCACAGAGAAAAATATTTGGAGTTGGAGAGTGTAGTTCTTTTGCCAAGTTTCTTACCTCTGTAATGGAATCTGAAAATTTTGAGGTTGGCGTGTTTGGGGGGTCTGTACATTACAATTAGTGCCATATTTAATTTTTCAATTTTTGCTGCTACACATTCTACGTAGCTGTTTGAGGTACTTATAGCTATTTCTGCCATATGCCTTTCGCGTGTGTAAATAGCACATCCTCCTTTACCTCTCACTGTTCTTCGGCTCGGAGGATGTTATAGTTGTCAATTTGTATTTCTCTTTTGTCAATATAGGACTCACAATTTTCACAGTTCGCCTGGCAGTCCTTTACATGAGTTTCCGTGAGGCATGCAAAGTCTGCTACGGCTTCTTGCATGAGTCCTTTCAGGTACAAAGCTTTGTTCGTGGAATGGTTTGATTAAGGCCCTGAATGTTGGCAAGGATTATTTTATTTTTCTTTCTTTTTTGCATACAGGTGGTTCCGATTTGTTTTCCAATGGGGGTGCCGGTTTCGCATGAAGTGCCTTTCTTCGTACCTTCTGTCCTGCTCTCGGATTCCTATATTTGTCAGCTGGTTTTGTAATTGCTGGATAGTATTAGCAGCTGAAATGTGTTGGCTGCGTCTAAAAAATTGGCACTCTTCTTTGATGTTCGTTTTCTGTTCACTCGTTGCGTTCCTTTGAGGGTGTGTGGTACCGGCATTTTTTTCCGTATTTGCAACTCCCATATCTTGCATAAGTGTTGCAGACCGTAAGATGGTAGAACTTGCATTTCTTATCAAATTTGCAGTATCCACTTGTGTAATGCGTGTTGCATAATGTGGGATGTGCATATATGCATTGCCCATGCCGATATCTGCAGTTCCATTTCGTAATATTTACATACGATATTTTCTACGCTTCTACTTCTTTTCTATTATTATATATATATATATATATATATATATATATATATATATATATATAATATATATATATATATATATATATATATATATACTGTTTTCATTGTGTATAGTTACCACAATTTTAAGATCTCAGTGCACACTGTTAATATATTCGACGCTTTTGATTACCTTTTATCAATTATACATTTCGAACATTACAGCCGATTAGTGTGATGAACTCATTTTGAATGTTACGTGACAAATACGTAGTGGATATCTTGTCAGTCATTCGTATTTTTGTAAGATGTTCCCTAATTACTGGGTCATATTTGCCCATTAGTTTTATTAACTCCAAAAAGTTTCCAGAATTGCCAGCTAGCCCAGCTTCTTCATTTAAGTTCTCTCGGTGCCCTCGGAATGCAAGAGCTTGTTTTGCCAAGAACATGATGCAGTCATAAATTCGTCTCAGTATTTCTTTCCACTTAGCAGTAGCATGTTTTATTTGCAACTGACGTGCATTATCTATTGTAGCATTCAACTGAAGGCGCATAGACAACTCTTTCCATTGTTCAAAGCATCGGGTATGATATGGACTGTTTTCATGTTCAGGTACTCTTGGATTCAGTTTCCTCCAGGCGAAAAATCCTTCTTCTTTTCCAAATGCACTGGAGATGTTGTTGAAGAGACGACAGCAAAAGCAATGCAAGCTACATTTGAAGGTGAGAAGATTAGCCATGACCTTTCAATTTTTTCGCCATTTTCCAAAGTTTTGAAATACCAAACTTTTGACATTGACCTATTGTTTGAATCAGCTGGAAAGGGTCCATTCATGTTTTTCAGATGTGATGGTCCACGTTTAATGAGTTCGATTCTCAAATTGTCCGTCATTGGAACGGGCTAGTTGCCAGAATCGTTAAACAGACTCTGTGGGTGATTGGTGGGGGGTGACTTTGTGATGTAGATGAGGGTTGATCCTGATTATTTGGGGGTTCACTTGAAGTTGCCGCTTGAACATCTATCTCTAAAGATATATCACATTGCGGTTGATCTCCTTGCTTCCAAGAAGGCACTGAAGGTGTGTCTGAGAATCCCATTAACTGATGAAATCGCTTAGCAGCACGCTTGCCTTCCTCCTCTTTTTTTTCGCGAAGATTCTTGTATGCAGCACCACTCAGTCTCTGTCGTTTGCTCATGTTTGCTAATTCAGTAGGGTATCTGCAAAATAAAACAACATTAATTATTAACATCATCAAAGCTCAAAGAATGCAAAGCCTAACCTAAATAATATAGGGAAAGTCTGAAAAATAGGGCTGGCAACCTTGCCGATGTGAAAATTTAACGCAACTATTTGTGGAAATAGTGGCATTGAGGTGGCATATATAGCATTTAATGATGTTTTCATCAAAACCATGGATATTTTGTACACAAATAACGCGCGACAATGATGAGATATAATTTTTTGGAGGGTTGCATTTTAAAACAAAAACCCAAAATTTGCATACTGCGCCCGCCTGACAGTAATTTGCCGCCCCTCGGGAAGTGCCGCTCGGGGCGGTCGCCCCTCTCGCCCCTCCCTTGATACGCCACTCTCCATCTCATAACTGTAAGGCGAGTGAAAAATTCATTTAAGTTAAAGCTAGCATTTTTGGGCTCTTGTGGTATCATTTTGTGGGCACTGGCAACGTCCTTTATACTCGTTTGTTGAATGCGGCACTGGCAACGTCCTTTATACTCGTTTGTTGAATGCGGCACTGATAAGATGTGGTCTTGTAGAGCTCTCTTGTAATTCAGTTTGGTTGTTTATATACAGGATTGCTGCATCATGCAATGGTGCAAGTTGTGTTGTTGTTGCAAAGGTTGGAAAGAAAACCATAAATAGTGCCCTTTTTATAATTTTATGCTTCTCAGGCCTAAAGTAGGACCACATCGAGTCAGCAACCATGAGGTAGGACGAATAGGCCCTTCAAGTCCGTAAAGTTTGTTTTTGTCTAGCTTAACTTAAGTTATAAGTTAAAGTAGTCCTTCAGAGCTTGGCTGTTCAAGGCTCAGCTGGGATTCTGAACTCAATAAAAAAAAAAATAACAGGACGCTTTGTGAAGCCGGTGGAGAAGTGAAGAGTAGAATCATCGGCATAGGAGTGGATAGGACAGGAAGTGTGACTTAACAGATCATTGATAAATAAAAGGAAAAGAGTGGGTGACAGGAAAGAGCCCTGAGCAACACAACTAGGCCACTATTAATAGCTTTAGGAGAAGAACAGTGGCCATTTACAACCGCAGCCAGAAAGGAAATTAAAGATGAAGGCACAGACAGAAGGATAGAAACCAAAGGAGGGTAGTTTGGAAATTAAAGATTTGTGCCAAACTCTATCAAAAGCTATTGATATGGCTAGCTGAGCGTTGCGGGACCCATATCCATATATACACCTTACCTTACAACCTTACAAAAGTTTCGCGCGATGATTCCTCATTTCTCGAAGGTCAAGCTTGTCGCCCCTCCTCTCGAGTTGGCCTGGTGAAGTAGTGAGTTGGTTTCTTGTGCTCTCCACCTCGCATAGCCAGGTACGCCCGGCTCATCGGGGACTGTTCTGAGTCAAGCGTCTAGTCTTCTTTTGAAGATGTCCACTGCAACTCCCTTCGTGTTTCTTAGGTCTTTGGGCTTTGGGCAACTGATTAAACAGTTTTGGTCCTCTCACTACAAAACTATTTTCTTTCAGCGTTAAGGATGTTCCCTGTCTCGCCTTCAATTTGGGAATACGACACGGTCTACCGTTTCTACCTTCCACCGTTGTTTGGGGAGTTATAGGGTTCAGAGTAAGATTAGGGACTAGTTTGTCCATTATTTTCGAAGTGTAAATAATGGTGTATCTCTCTCTTCTCCTTTCCAGCGAATATAGGTCTAGTTCGCGTGACCTTTCCCAGTAATTTAGTTCTTTGCACCCATTGATCTTGGCTGTGAAGCTTCTCTGGATCCCTTCCAGCTGTCTAATGTCTTCTTTTTTATATGGGGATGTTAGGTCCGAGCAGTATTCCAATTTGGGTATGATCAGGGTTTTCAGTAGAGGAATCATTACATTCCTATCCCTTCGTTTAAAGGTTCTCAATATCTGTTCCGTTATTCTCTTTGCCCTGTTTACTGCTACCTTATTTTGTGTTTCAAATTTTGCATCATCTGTCATTACAACCCCTAAATCTTTTGCTCTAGAATTTCTCTGAATTTCCTGTCCATTTGGGGTATAATATTCCATGGATTTTAGGTCTTCTCTTTTTCCGTACCGTAATAGCTGAAATTTCCCGGTGTTAAAATTCATATTGTTGTTTTCCGTCCACTTGTAGATTCTGTTTATGTCGGTTTGTAGAGATCCTATGTCTTCTGGGTTTCTTATTTTTCTACTGATCTTTGTGTCATCCGCAAAGGATGTTACTGTGCTGTCTCTGGTAACGTCCTCATCTACGTCAGTTAGCATGATTATAAAGAGTAGTGGAGCTAATACTGTTCCTTGTGGTACTGAGCTGAGGACCTCTGATTCTGATGAAGATACTCCTTGTACTGTAACGACTTGCCGCCGCTCACTAAGGAAATTATATATCCATTTCCCTACTTTTCCTCTTATTCCCATATATTTCAGTTTATGTATTATGATTCCATGGTCACACTTGTCGAACGCTTTAGCAAAGTCTGTGTATAGTACATCATAGTTTTAATTACTTTCAAGTGCATCAGTAATGTTGTTGTAGTGTTCCATTAGTTGTGATAGGCATGATCTGCCTGACCGAAACCCGTGTTGGTTATCATTGAATTTTTTCTGAGTTTCCAAAAAGTCAGATTTTCTCTCTAACTATTCTTTCAAAAATTTTAGTGAGATGAGATGTAAGCGACACTGGCCTATAGTTTTTGGCCTCAGATCGATCTCCTCCTTTATACATTGGGACTATGTTTGCGCTCTTCAGGATGCCCGTATTTCTCCCGTGTCTAGTGATCGTCTCCATATCCAGTATAGGGGCTCAGCGATTGCATTCTTGCAGTTTTTGATCAGTGTGGCATTCCATTTATCCGGTCCTGCCGCTGAGTGTGTTTTTAGTTTCCCTATGATAAATGCAAAAAACTTCACTTTTTTCTACGTGAAAGTCAAAATATGATAATAAAAACCTACTCTAATAGACAAAGTTTATTTTCACAACATTTTCGATGCCCACTGGCATCCTCTTCGGGTGGATACAGAAGAGTATGTCAGTGGGCATCGAAACTGTTGTGGAAATAAACTTTGTCTATTAGAGTGGGTTTTAATTATCATAGTTTCCCTATGGCATGTGTAATATCAACCGTCGTAAAGTCGAAATCCGTTATACTTTCGCCTTGTGGTTCTTCTTCAAAGAACGCATTTCTATCACATATCAATTTGTCAGTTTTTGGGATACTGAAAGATGATTCGTACTGAGCTCTTAATATTTCAGATACTTCTGTTAGATCATCAGATAAATCACTGTTCTTATTTTTTAAAGGTCCGATAGTCGCATGGTTTTTGTACTTTCTTTTTGCGAAATTATAGAAGTACTTTGAGTTAGCCTTTATCGCTTCTATAGCGTCGTCGTCTTCTTTTTCTGTATGCTTCTTGATTAGTTCCTGTATGACGACATCGATACTTTGCAGGTTATCATTTAATATTTTTCTAATGTTTTTATCTTTACAATTACTTAATTTTGCAGTCACTCTTTTTCTCTTTCGAAACAATGCCCTCTTTTGTCTCTCGAACCTGCTTCTCTTTCCTCTTTGTTGTATCTTTGGGACATATTTTTCCACAATTTCTAACGTCTTCTCCTCTAACGTCATTAGCATCTCCTCTGTTGTCTTGGCCTCGAAAATGGTTTTCCAATCTATTACTTCCATGCTGGATGTCACATCTTCCCAGTTTATAGCTTTGGAGTGAAAATTAAAAATTTCGAATTTGCTTCTTTCTGTTGTACATGTTCTTTCCTTTCATGTTGCCTTTATATTAGTTGTTATTTCAATGATGTTGTGGTCCGATATCATAGTTGGGGATATTTCTACATTATCAATTAGATTACTGTTGTTTGTGAATACTAAATCTAGGCAGTTGTTTTTTCTTGTGTTTCTGTTATTTCTTGCGTTAACATAAATTCATCAGCTAGAGCTAGTAGCATTTTCACCTGCTCCTGGTCTTCTCGTGTGCCCCCCTTGTCCTGGTGTATACATATATTTTTTCCTATCTTTTTATATTTCATGAATGGAAAATTAAAATCACCACAGAGAAAAATATTTGGAGTTGGAGAGTGTAGTTCTTTTGCCAAGTTTCTTACCTCTGTAATGGAATCTGAAAATTTTGAGGTTGGCGTGTTTGGGGGGTCTGTACATTACAATTAGTGCCATATTTAATTTTTCAATTTTTGCTGCTACACATTCTACGTAGCTGTTTGAGGTACTTATAGCTATTTCTGCCATATGCCTTTCGCGTGTGTAAATAGCACATCCTCCTTTACCTCTCACTGTTCTTCGGCTCGGAGGATGTTATAGTTGTCAATTTGTATTTCTCTTTTGTCAATATAGGACTCACAATTTTCACAGTTCGCCTGGCAGTCCTTTACATGAGTTTCCGTGAGGCATGCAAAGTCTGCTACGGCTTCTTGCATGAGTCCTTTCAGGTACAAAGCTTTGTTCGTGGAATGGTTTGATTTAAGGCCCTGAATGTTGGCAAGGATTATTTTTATTTTTTCTCTTTCTTTTTTGCATACAGGTGGTTCCGATTTGTTTTCCAATGGGGGTGCCGGTTTCGCATGAAGTGCCTTTCTTCGTACCTTCTGTCCTGCTCTCGGATTCCTATATTTGTCAGCTGGTTTTGTAATTGCTGGATAGTATTTAGCAGCTGAAATGTGTTGGCTGCGTCTAAAAAATTGGCACTCTTCTTTGATGTTCGTTTTTTCTGTTCACTCGTTGCGTTCCTTTGAGGGTGGTGGTACCGGCATTTTTTTCCGTATTTGCAACTCCCATATCTTGCATAAGTGTTGCAGACCGTAAGATGGTAGAACTTGCATTTCTTATCAAATTTGCAGTATCCACTTGTGTAATGCGTGTTGCATAATGTGGGATGTGCATATATGCATTGCCCATGCCGATATCTGCAGTTCCATTTCGCGTAATATTTACATACGATATTTTCTACGCTTCTACTTCTTTTCTTAGTATTATTATATATATATATATATTATATATATATATAATAATATATATATATATATATATATATATATATATATATATATATATATTATATACTGTTTTCATTGTGTATAGTTACCACAATTTTAAGATCTCAGTGCACACTGTTAATATATTCGACGCTTTTGATTACCTTTTATATCAGGATATATCTGTATATTTTTAGAAACGAAGTCGATTGTCGTGCTTTAAACATATAACTACAAATGAAGGTCGTTCGGCAGTGTTGAAACCGTTTTTTTGCTATTAATTTTATTCTTACATCAATAATATATATATATATATATATATATATATATATAAATATATAACGTAAAGAACGACGCTTGTATAGGAGAATATCCCGCACAAGATGAGGAGAGAGAACGAAACAAATGAAAAAATGAGGTAACCACCCGGGAATCGAACCCGGGATCTTCCGATTGCCGGTCAGATATGATAACCATTACACCACGGGCCTCATTCGAACAAATGCCGTAATTCTTCTACATACGCGCAGAAACCAATGCCCCAAGGGGGCACCTCCCGCATGCCGTAACATTATGTACATTTTAACTGCAAACACGCAGTATAATTAACGTAAAGAACGACGCTTGTATAGGAGAATATTCCGCGCAAGATGAGGAGAGAGAACGAAACAAATGAAAAAATGAGGTAACCACCCGGGAATCGAACCCGGGATCTTCCGATTGCCGGTCAGATATGATAACCATTACACCACGGGCCTCACTCGAACAAATGCCGTAATTACCTCATTTTTTCATTTGTTTCGTTCTCTCTCCTCATCTTGCGCGGAATATTCTCCTATACAAGCGTCGTTCTTTACGTTAATTATACTGCGTGTTTGCAGTTAAAATGTATATAATGTTACGGCATGCGGGAGGTGCCCCCTTGGGGCATTGGTTTCTGCGCGTATGTAGAAGAATTACGGCATTTGTTCGAGTGAGGCCCGTGGTGTAATGGTTATCATATCTGACCGGCAATCGGAAGATCCCGGGTTCGATTCCCGGGTGGTTACCTGATTTTTTTAATTTGTTTTGTTCTCTCTCCTCATCTTGCGCGGCATATTCTCCTATACAAGCGTCGTTCTTTACGTTAATTATACTGCGTGTTTGCAGTTAAAATGTATATATGTTACGGCATGCGGAAGGTGCCCCCTTGGGGCATTGGTTTCTGCGCGTATGTAGAAGAATTACGGCATTTGTTCGAATGAGGCCCGTGGTGTAATGGTTATCATATCTGACCGGCAATCGGAAGATCCCGGGTTCGATTCCCGGGTGGTTACCTCATTTTTTCATTTGTTTCGTTCTCTCTCCTCATCTTGCGCGGAAATTCTCCTATACAAGCGTCGTACTTTACGTTAATTATACTGCGTGTTTGCAGTTAAAATGTATATATATATATATATATATATATATATATATGTTAAACTTGGACTGGATTTATTTTGAACATTTTTATATGGGATTTCCATCCACCAGCATGAACATGGTAAGAACTATTAAATATTTACACAAATTACCCATTATTTCACCACCAAAGAAAACGGGATATGGTAGAAAGTGATTTTTATATGAGTAACTATGACAGATTCAGGTACTTGTAGGTTATCTCCCCCCACCAAGTTTGACAGAATATTTTCGCTAAAACCAACGAAAATATCACGACTTAACCTAACCAATTAATTATATTATCAAGGGCGTACAGTTGATCTATTAATAAAGAGTAAATACTATTCATAAGGAGAAATGCTTATTATTATTTTATCTTCATTTTAGCAATTTCCTTGTACCAAAACAAAGGTTCCTTTCCAGTATCTTGCCAATTATTGAAATAGTTAAACACACTAGAGGTCGCCCCGTCCAATTAGGTTACTTAATTGTGGGGGATCTAAACAATATAACCGTACAGGAAGTCCATCACATGCTTCATACTCGTGGAATCAAGTAACTTTCAGAATTTTAATATAGGAATGATAATTATCAGCCCATTTTCAAGTTTTCAACGTTCAGCAAATTCACAATTCTTTGTATTTATCCTAAACTCAACCAGTCGTATAACCATATGATATGATAAAAGTTATTTGGCAAACTTTTCACTGCAGTCAATCTACCTCACAGATGCTATCAAAACTCCAATTCACATACTTTTTACATTACTTAATGCATTGTCTCACTCTCTTATCACACTTGGTTCCTTTAGGGAAGACTTTCTCTCAGGTTAATGTGAGAACACAATCTTTAGGGTAATCTCAATTCTCAAACATCTAGTTGACAGGATTTATATAAGAATAAACAAAATCTATGCAGGCCTCTCTAGACTATTATTGATCAAAATAATAATCAAAACAGTTCAAATATATAATGAAATGTATCCTGTAATACATTAATTATACAAACTTACCAAATAATTAGGTTTCGGAATTTCAATAAAATTAATATATACACAAAGGATTTTCTTTGGCCTTATGTTTTTAAATATTGTGATATGAAAGTATTTGTAGAAGGTATTTGCGGATCATTCACAATCCATAGCCACTTAACCTAACATACAAATACAATGTTATGTACACACTGAACTTAATACAAAAATAAGGCCAACATAACCACTTAACCTAGCATACTGGCATACTGTTTGATTAATTATCTGACAATTTTATGTATATTGTTATTACATGATACATCTTATAACACTTATTATAATATAGCCACTTATTATAACACTTATTATAACACAACTTAATATGCATATATAATCTTTGCTACATTACAAAAATAAGGTATTGTAAACCAGCAGTTGTCTGAACCAAGACTGCCATATAGGTGAGAGGTACACAGTATCTTAAGACAGGACATTGCACAATAACACATTAGAGCTGTTTTGGACCCTCGTAATGAAATGATATATATTCTTCCGGATTAACATTTCGCTGGTAGGTAGGTTACGCGTAGTAAACATAAAGCTGGCACTGCTCCATTTTGGTTCCCACATAGCATACGAAAAATATTATTATAAGCAACAGAGAATTTATTCATAGCAGTTTTTGTATAGTTCCACCACAGATGGGATGCATACAATGCAGTACAGTAAGTTCTAAAAAGATAAGTTTTAACTGATTCTGAACACATACCAAATTTCCTTACTAACATGTTACCCTGTACATACAGCTTTTTACGTTGCCTCAATATCGAGTTCATCTCGCAGCTCGTGAATAATTACATGACCTAAGTGTTTACATGTGTCTTTGACAGGTATAGTCTGACCATTCATTTCAAAAGACCCACATGATACACGTTTCAGTAGATTACACCTAAAAATCAAAATATAACTCTGCCCCATTATAGGTGATGTCATTTTCTATACCATATTGTATGGGGAGAGGGTGACAGAAGAACAAGGTCATCAGCATACAGTAAATGATTAATTTTTTCCTTTCCAATGACACAGCCAGTACGTGCACTTTTAAGTTCATTAGTAAGGTCATCCATGTATATACAGAAAAGATAGGGTGATAATATACCTCCTTGCCTAACACCAATAGTTACCTTAAAACCTGGTGATACAGTGCTTTTCCATCTTACAAACATGGTCTGCTCTGTATACCAGAATGCAAGTATCCTAAGTATATATTTAGGTACCCCTCAACACAAGAGTTTCTTGAAAAGTTTGTGAGGGTTAACTCTATCAAATGCTTTTGATGCATCTAAAAAACAGGAATATACATTGTCCTAAAGTACAAGATGTCAAGTAGCAATCACAAATGACTTTCGATTCGCTCTTCAGAGGGGCAATAATAATATCCCAACCAGGTCCATTATCACCATTTACACAACTTACAGACACTTCTATTTTTTACCTCCTTATCTTTGGTAACACAATTAAATCAACACCAAATTTATTCACATACTTACTAATTACAGACATCATTTTACAGTTTTTCACAATATTTACAATAAGTATTCATTCTCTTCAACAATGACTTTTCGTAAAGTAGCCTATATAACTTATCACTCTTTACACAATTTATAACTTCCATCATATATGGAAGCATCTAAAACTATATAAAGAGCTACTATTTACCAAATTCTTCTACTCTCTTATTTAAAAAGTATTTCTGTAAATCTATCATACAAATCTGTACATATTCCATTCTTCTTTACCCAAATTGAACCATCTTGTAGCAAAGCAACTGAAATGTAAAACTGCAGATTCATTGAACTTGTCAATGAATACCTGACTTTTAGCCGAGGTTACCACACACCATGTAGACGGGATTTAAAAAATAAAGAAATGCTTACCAATGCCTTCACTGCTACAGTTGGTGGATCTTGCTTTCACCTTAAGCAACAGACAACAGATTTTTTAAATTAATAGCTACATTATAAAATACAAAGCAAACTAATTTAATCAAATATGTAAAAATATAAAAATAAAAAAGTATTTTAAGTCAATATATAAAAAGTAAAAACAGTATTTCCAAACCCATTAGTTAATGAAGTCTTAATCTTGAATTAGTTCAGGTTATCTTCTGCCTCCATGAAAAACAGACCTGGAAATTGTCAATAGAATTTCCTCTTCAGTAGAATCATTTAAAATTATTTGAAATCTTTCACCACCACAAAGATGTCTATTTGCATTAGTCCCTCTGTTTTTGTTTTAACACATGGTCTTGACTTCACTTACTTGTTATTTCCTTTAAAAAGGTCCAGTCTATATGAGACGTGAAATAACCCATAACACTGGTCAACAAAATCGAACTTTTTTCTCTCACCAAAGATATATACACACTTGTCTAGACCAGTTTTGTACGCTGATTCCAAATTTGTTTTCGATTTTTCTCTAGCACATCTATTTATCGAAATATGACTGGTGTTAATTTCAGCACAATTTATCGTAAAAGTACAACTTTATTCATAAAAAGAAATGTACACCAACCTAAAAACGTTGCGAGTACAATTTTCTTTTGCAAACCTTGTCCGGATCGTCGCAGTACAACATCCAGCAGTAGTCTGCCAGCATACTTTCGTTCCAGAAATCTTGGTAGCGATTTTCCATTGACTGGATGGCTTGATGGAAGCGTTCCCCCTGTTCGTCACTCACCGCGCCAAAGTTTTCGGGAAAGAAATCTAGATGCGAATGTAAAAAATGTATTTTCAAGGACATGCGACAGCCCATTTCTTGATATGCATCGAGCAGTTTCTGAACTCCATCTTTGTATGCGAGAGACTTGTGGTTACCCAAGAAGTTTCCACAAATCCATTTGAAAGCCTGCCATGCTTTTAGTTCTAAGGCATTGAGGCTTTCTTCAAAGCCTTCATCCTGCAGAACCTCCCTGATTTGCAGCCCCACAAAGATTTTCTCCTTCAATTTCGCGGCACTAATGTTTGCAAATTTCTCAAGGTATCGAAACCCTCTCGAATTTGCCTTACCCATCGCTTTCACAAAATTTTTCATTAAGCCGAGCTTAATGTGGAGAGGTGGCAGGAAACTCTTCTTTGGATCATCTAAAGGAACACACTGGACACTGCCCGTTCCTGGCTCGTATGTGTTTCTTTGATGCCAGTCACGTCTGATGTAATGATCAGCGGTAGCACGGCTGTCCCATGAGCATAGGAAACAACAGTATTTCGTGAACCTTCCTTGCATGCCCATTAACATACCAATGACTTTGAGCTCACCACAGATATTCCATTGATGAGTGTTGTATTGGATTCCTTCGAGTAGTATATTCATGTTATCGTACGTCTCCTTTAGATGAACGGAGTGGGCGATCGGGATGAACGGCTTTAAGTTCCCGTTATGCAGGAGAACCGCTTTCAAGCTTCGCTGTGAGGAATCAGTGAAGAGGCGCCACTCAGATGGTGTGTGTATCTGTGAAAAGTTCTTGAAAAGTCCATTGATATCATGGCAATAGCAGAGCGGACCGTCTACTCTAAAGAATGTCGCCAAATCATGGTTTCGTTTTCGATAGTGACACACTCGGATGTTCTTCTCAAGTAAGTGTTTCTGCTTGAGTCTCGAGGAGGGGAGTTGATTTCTCTTTGGAGAGGGCTAGGTTTCTAATGAGGTCATTCAACTCGTTTTGGGTAAGCCTCTCCGGCTCCGATTGCTTTTTGTCAGGTGTGTAGTCAAGATCGGCCGAAGGTCCCGCAACTCCGCCAATCGCACCTTTGTCGGATTCCCTTTCGTCTTCAGAAGAATCGAGTCCAAGCTGTGGTGATACCAGAATCGGCATCGTGTCATCGTGAGGGATCGGTCTGATCGCGGAGTCTACGTTCGGATAAACGATGTTATGCTTGTTCTTCACGGAGAATTCAGTTATATTAACATTACAAAAGTAACAATTACCATGATGGTCTCTCGGCTCCCTCCATATCATGGGTATAGCGAACAGCATCGACTTTTTCCTTTGGTTCAACCAGTCACGTAATCCATTCGAACAAGCGGTACAGACAACGTGTGGCGCCCACTCCTTATTTTGGTCGTCTAGTGAACAGCCGAAGTATAACCGGTAAGTTTTTCGAAGATCCATTGTGATTGTACGCTGTTGTGATTTAGTCGCGAACGAGCCACACACGTAACAGAAATTGTCGGGGTAATTTTTACACTTTCGAGGCATGATGATCGATGAGTGGGTTCATGTAAATCACCTAAAAAAATAAAATGTGTAAGTGAGCGACACAAAACAAAACACCACACACCTAGACATGTGACTGTTACGCCAAAGGATAAAAAAGTGTACAGGTGCAACGTTTGCAAATGTGTGGCCATCAACTGCTCTCACCTAAAATACCACAAGACAACCTGCGTAAAGTCTAAGTTGAAACGACAAAATGCCATACATGAGGGTACAGAAACGGTAAAGCAAAAACCTACACCTAAGCTGCAACGACAAAATACTCCGCTACATGTATAAAGGACGCATATTATATATTGTATATATAGTTATATGCATATTATATATTGTGTATATATACCAAAAACAAAGGCCCCAAGTAAAAATGAGGAAGAAAATATATGTAAATACTATGTGAAAGGAATTTGTAGATATAAGGGAGGAGAATGTATTTACGAACACCCTCCTGTGTGCAACTACTTTTACAATAATGGTCACTGCAAATTTGGTAGAAAATGCAAATTCTACCATCCGGTCATTTGCAAGACCTACGCAACATATGGATCCTGCCAGTACGGGAGAAAATGCTACTACCATCATCTCACGACAAGTTCAAAGGACAAAGGACAAGTTCCAAATGACAACAGAAGGAAAGTGATAAAAAAAATATGTACCCAAATAGCAAACAAAACACAAATAGCACACAACATTTTTACATCTGCTAAGTCTCATACAGCACATGCAGCTGACACAGCTGGGAACCCTCGAACCCGGAACGCTTCATGGCAAGAAGGTACCAGAACAGGTAGGCGCGAACGGATCCATCTCGGAGGACCACAACGATACAAAACACGAGAAACCAAAGGACAACGAACTTAAAATGCACAAGGGGTAATGTAAAACAAAGAACATAACCATTGTCCTGGCAAATATTCGAGGAATAAAACCGAACAATTCTCTAAACAGGGTTTCGTACCTGAAAGGTTTTATGGACGAAACAAGGGTGGATATCGCATGCATCACAGAAATACATCTTAAAGATTGCCAAGGAAACTGCGATAACTGCGAACGCTGTATCGATAAGAGAGAATTGCATATCGATGGATTCAACTTACTAAGAGTGGAGAGAAAAACGAGACGTAAAGGTGGCTGTGCTATTTATATATATATATGAGAGACGGTAGTAAGTAAATCCAACAGCTTCGTGGAAACCCTTGCAGTGAAAATAGAGAAACTAAACGTGGTACTGATAGTCATCTATAAACCTTCAAACTCCCCAAATGAAAAATTTTCGGATGCCAGTCATGATATCAGAACCCTAATAAAGTCCCTAAACTCTCCATCAACTAATATAATACTCTGCGGCGATTTTAATTTTCCATTTATAAAATACAAAAAGGTGGGAAGAAATATATTTATACAAGATAAGGGGGGCACAATAGAGGACCAGGAGCAAGCAAAAATGCTGATTGCTCTCATAAACGAGTTTATGCTGACACAGGAGATAACAGAAAGTATCAGGAAAAATAACTGCCTAGATCTGGTATTCCCAAATAACACGAACTTGATTGCCGATATAAAAATAACCCCAACTATTATCTCAGACCACAATATAATCGAGTTATCAACAAATATGGCGATAACTTTAAAAGATAATACACATACGGAAGGAAGAAACAAATTTGGGGCTTTCAACCTAAACTCCAAGACCATAAATTGGGAAGAAATCAGATCACACATGGCCAAATAGAGGGAGAACAGCTTTAGAGAATAATACAACTGAGGAAATGCTAACAACCTTGGGAGAAAAGACGTTGAGAATTTTGGAAAAATATGCTCCGAAAGTACAGCCAAAAGGAAAAAAGAACTGGTAAGAGAGGCAAAAGAGAAGAATATTCCGCAAAAGAAAGAGAGTAGCGACAAAGACAACAATGCCTGGAAAGTAATACAAGAAAAACTGGAGATTATCGATAGGGAAATACAAACTCTGATTAAGGACCATGCAGAGATGGAAGAGGAAAAGGCGGTAGAAGCAATAAAGGAAAATCCAAATCCAATGCGAAAAGGGAAACAAAACGGACGCCACTATCGGGCCCTTAAGGAAAGGGAATAATGAACTAACAGACAATCTAAAAGAAATATCTGAAACATTGAAAACCCAGTATAAATCGGTCTTCAGTACCCCAAAAAGTGACAAAGCGATAGCTGACATAGATGCATTCTTCGGAGAGAAATTGCAAGGAGAATGTATAACAGACTTTGATTTTACCCCAGAATATGTAGCGAGAGCTATAGGACAAATGAAATCACATTCAGCTGCAGGTCCGGACAAATGGAACGCACTATTAATTAAAAACTAAAATTGAAATAGCTACACCCTAATACTGGATATAGAGAAGCTCCCTAGACACTGGGGGAAATACCGAGCATCTTGAAAAGAGCAAACATTGTCCCACTATATAAAGGCGGGGATAGATCTCAACCAAAGAACTATAGACTAGTGTCATTGACGTCCCACCTGAACAAAATATTTGAAAGAACAGTCAGAGAGAAAATCTATGACTTCTTGGAGACATTGGAAAGATTCAACGAAAATCAGCACGGATTCCAATCAGGAAGATCATGCCTATCACAACTTATAGAGCATTATAAAAATTTCCTACATGCACTTGAAGGCAATGAAAACTATGATGTCATATACACGGATTTTGCTAATGCTTTTGACAAGTGCGATCATGGTATAATAGCACATAAAATGAAACATGGGAATAACAGACAAAGTGGGAAAATGGATCTATAACTTCCTCAGAGAAGGACTACAGGTCGTCAAAATTCAAGGTGTATCATCATCAGAATCAGAAGTAAGCAGCTCAGTGCCACAAGGTACAGTGCTGGCCCCACTCCTGTTCATTATGAAGCTAGCAGACAGGAGGTTAACAGGAATTAACAGCAACAGTATAGTAACATCAGTTGCGGACGATACAAAGATCAGCAGAAAAATCAGCGAGGCAAATGAAATGGAGTCGTTGCAGAGGGACACAAACAAAATATTCAAATGGTCAGAAGACAACAATATGACATTTAACACAGAAATTTCAGCTTTTGAGATATGGTAGAAATGAGGAAATTAAACAGACTGCATATTATGATCCAGATAGACAGGAAATTCAGAGTTACAAGGAGTTACAAGGAAAATAAGCACCTCAAAAGGCCTTGCGGCCCATACCAAGGAGGTACCAATGGCAACGGGTGCCAGGGAAAAATTTTTACACCCTCGAATAGTGTGCAAGATTTGGTCTAACCTTTTCTTGAAGTGATCCACAGAAGAACTGTTCACAACTTCTGAAGGTAACCTGCTCCACGTGTCACAGATCTTATAGGTAAAGTAATTCCCACACATACTACTCCTAAACCGTTTCAAATCCAACTTCTAACCATTGTTGCGAGTTGGGTTATCATTTAAACTAAACATGCTTCTAAAATCGACATCGTTGAACCCGCGTAAGAGCTTGAAAACCTCGATGAGTTGACCGCGCAGCCTCCGAGTTTCCAGCGAAAACAAGTTCAGGACGCGTAAGCATCGATTGTAGCCCATATGCCTAACGGAAGGGATTAACTTTGTGGCTCTCGCCTGCACTCGCTCCAGCCTCTCAATATCTTTCCTGAGGGTGGCCGACCAGAACTGCACAGCATACTCCAGGTGCGGCCGAACCAGGGAATTGTACAGAGAGAGCACAATGTCCTTGTTCCGAAACTGAAATTGCCTCCTGATATAACCCAACAGCTTCTGGGCTTTCTTTTCCACCTCTACGCACTGTTTCGTAAACTTAAGGTCGCTGCTAATTAGCACACCCAAGTCCTTTTCCAAATCAGTCGCCTCGATATTACTCCCCAACATCGAGTAGTCCGACTTGGGATTGGCGTAGCCAAAGTGCATCACTTTGCATTTACCCAAGTTAAACGGCATTTGCCATTTTTCGGACCACTCTCCTATCCTACGAAGGTCCGCACGCAGTTCCTCGATCGCTTCGGGCTTCCCAACATTGGCCCCAAGCTTGGTGTCATCAGCGAATTTGACGATCCGACTGACGATGCCACCGTCGATATCATTTATGTAAATGATAAACAACAGTGGCCCCAAAACGGAACCCTGAAGAACCCCACTAGTGACCGAGGCCCAACCCGAACTAACCCCTTTAATTACAACCCTCTGCCGCCTATTCTTCAGCCAGTTCTCAATTCACCTACCTACTTCACCACCGATACCCAGCGCGCGGACTTTCGCCATTAGCCGGCGGTGAGGTACCTTATCAAAGGCTTTCTGAAAGTCGAGATAAAGTATATCAATCGCCCTACTCTTATCATACTCACTCAACATGACGTGGAAAAACTCGAGCAAGTTGGTGAGACACGACCTATGCCGTCTAAACCCATGTTGGGAGTCCCCAAGCAGCTTGTAGGAATCCAAATGGTCAACGATCCTATTCGCTATTATCCCCTCTAATAATTTACCTACAAATGAAGTGAGACTAATGGGACGATAGTTCCCTGGACTTTCGTGATCCCCTTTCTTAAAGATAGGGGTCACATTGGCTTCCCTCCAGTCACCACGCACCTGGCCCGTCTCCAACGATTTGTTGAAGACTGTAGCCAGGTGGGGAGCCACCTGGTCGCGCACCTCCCTCAACACTCTGGGAGAAACTGGTCTGGCCCAGGAGCCTTAAACGCGCTCAGTTTGTCTATTCTATCGTCAACGGCTGTCGCGGTACATCGAACACTATCCAGGCCAGCACCTTCGTGCCTCACGCCTGGCTCGGGGATGACGCGGGTGTCCTCCCTGGTGAACACTCCCGTAAAGTACTCATTAAGCACATTAGCAATGTCCGCGTCGTAGGTCCGCAGAACGCCGCTTCGGTCCTTTAACGGACCTATCATGCTTCTAATAGGCTTTCTACTATTAACATAACTGAGAACTCCTTAGGGTTCCCCTTGCAGAGGCTTGCCACCCGTAGTTCTTCGTTACGTTTCACTAGCCTAACCTTCGCCTTCACTTCCCTACACAGGCGGACATACGCTTCAGTGTTCTCATGGGAACGATTTGCCTTCGCCCTCCTATACGCTACTTTCCTATTTCGGATAGCCGAAGCGATGTCACGACTGAACCACTTAGGCTGCATTGAAGCAGGGATGACCGGTTTTGAGGGTATGGCAGCAGACTGCAGCACCATAAACTCGTCCAGGAATGCACTCCACACTCCCTCAACATCACCACCGACCTCTAACCCCGTCTCACCTACGCTATCCTGGAGGGTAACAAAGTCCGCCCGCCGTAGATCAAGCTTACTGCCTCTCGAGTTACTACGCTTCACCCGAGGGACGCAGACACGGAACCTAATCAGACCGTGATCACTCCCGCCCAACGATTCGTCAACGGTGAGGCCAGTGACGAGGTTGTCTTCGGTCGTGAACACTAAGTCTAGAACGCTTTCGCCTCGTGTAGGCTCATTGACCCACTGAGTGAGGAAGTTCTCATCATCAAAGTCAACTATCCTCCTCCCTTCAGCATCAGCAGTCCTGTCTTCCCACTTTATGCCGCGACAGTTGAAGTCTCCTAAAACTACACACACCTTATCCCAAAGCAGGCTACGGAGTTCGGTGTACAGGGCTGTAACCTCCTCGACGAGGAGATGCGGAGGTCTGTACACCAAGATTAACCTATAGTTCGCCCCTCCCACGTTCAGATCGACGCCAAGCAGCTCCCGTTCCGATCGGAACTGGCAGTCAACCGGACTCAACGTGTCTCTGACGTATATTAGTACCCTTCCCCCCTCCCAAGTACCCCCCCCCCTCCCCAAGTACCCATCCCCCATCCCCACGAAAGCGATCGATCTTGGGGGGTAATAATGTAATGACCGATGATGCCAAATTCGAGACACAAAATCGGATAGCGATAAACAAAGCAAAAAGAGTCGCTGGACGGGTACTAAGAACGTTCAAAAGGTGGGACAAGACAGTAATGATTCCCCTGCTGAGAACATTGATCATACCAAAACTTGAATACTGCTCAGTTTTGACGTCCCCATATAAAAAGGAAGAAATTAATAAACTAGAAGAAATTCAGAGACATTTCACAGCCAAAATTGATGGCTGCAAATCACTCAACTACTGGGAAAGACTACGTAAACTAAATCTGTACTCCCTGGAAAGAAGAAGAGATAGATATACCATAATCTACATATGGAAAATGATCGAAAAACTGGTACCAAACCTCAAACTAAACCCAATTACCATCCAAACAACGCTGGACAATAGGAAAGGCAGAATATATAGTGTTTCCAAACTAAATGCCCGACAAGGGACCTCCTCAACACTGGAAGAAAATAGCTTGGTTATCAGGAGGCCAAAACTTTTTAACCTCAGAAACCTTTCAGGGGTCAAAGTTGAAGTCTTCAAGAGAACACTAGATGCCTGGCTCAAGACGGTACCAGATGAGCCGGGTGTACTTGGCTATGTGCGGTGAAGAGCGGAAGAGAGCAACTCGCTCCTCCACCAAGCCAGGCCTAGAGGCGGGGCCACCAGCTTGACCTTCGTGTGAAAAGAGACCGACGCACGAAACTGCAACGAGGTAAACGAGGTAAACGAGTATTAGATATTATATTATATATAGTTATATGCATATTATATATATAGTATTATATTATATATAGTTATATGCATATTATATATATAGTAGTATATTATATATAGTTATATGCAGTGGCGACTGGCGTATAGGAGCGATGGAGCGGTCGCTCCCCCTTGCTTGAAACGATAAATATTAATTTAACAGATAAAAAATTATTAATTTTAAGATATTAAAAAAAAATATTCTTGAAATATATTTTAAAAATTCATGTGGCATATCATGATTCATGAGGCATTTTGAGTAAGCCTTCATACAGTACATAATATTCTAAACTTATAGCACAGCTTCAACCAGCGTACTGCTGTTTGAATACAAAATAATATTGCAGCCGAATGGAGCGATAGATTTTTCGCTCAAGTAAATAAATTATATTTTACTGTTGTAATGAAAATATAAGTACAATCGCGAATTTTTTTTATAATAACAACTTTATTTTTACTAATAGTTACTTCAGTAATAATGATATAAGCCATTTATATGTATTTTATTGAAATTATTACTTATTTGTAATTAACTAGAATTGTACGTCTGGCATAGCCGCATATGTTAATACAAGTACTCTTGTGAGCGACAGTTGGATTCGCGCTAGCTATTGTGAGTCCGTGTTGTCGTACAATTTTATGAAATCGCACCCCCATACATTTATACCACGAGTCGCCACTGGTTATATGCATATTATATATATTATATATATATTATTATATTATACAGGGTGTACATAAAGTCAGGATCTATTTTTGTGAAGCACTTGGAAATTATATGGAATTCAATCATAAAATGATAAAGTGGTAACATTTATTAAATAATTAAGAGTAGGATTCGACGTGACGCCCATCAGTATCCCTGCACAGCTCAAATCGTTCCGCAGCATTTCTAAACACATTCTGGAGCATTTGCGGGGTTATGTTATCTTCAGCAGTTCGTATACGTGTACGTAAGTTTTTAAGACTCGTAATCTTCGTCTGATAGACGTGCGATTTGATAAATCCCCATGCAAAGAAATCTAAAGTGGTTAAATCTGGTGATCTCGCTGGCCAAGGTCTGTTGCTTCCGCGTCCGATCCAGCGATTTGGAAAACGTCCATTTAGATAATCCTGAACAATTTTGGCATAATGACAAGGAGCACCATCATGTTGATAGACGACGGTACTAACAATCCTATCCCCAATCAGCTGACTTTCAAGGAATTGCTGCAACATGTCCAGATAAATAAGCCCCGTAACTGTAGCTTCAGCAAAGAAAAAAGGACCATAAACCTTAGATTTTGTTAAACCCATCCTGACATTAACTTTAGGTGAGTCTCTTTCCCAATTTTGGACGAAATCATTCGGTCTTTGATCTGCCCAAATTCGACAGTTATGGCGATTTACTTTTCCACACGTATGGAAAGTGGCTTCATCACTAAAGAGAATGTTGTCCATTAAATTATCACTCCAGATTTGTTCTACGAGATCAGCACACACAGCACTTCGTCGAGGGAAATCTTCCTCATGTAAATCATGTAAAACCTGCAAATGATAGCTTTTCTTCTGCAAATTAACTTTCAGAATTTTGTGCACAGATGACGTCGGGAGGCCGAGTCTGTGTGATGCAGCACGAACGGACGTACGTGGCTCCTCAGTGATAATTCCGCGTACTGCATTCACGGTAAGATCTGACATACACGGTCGTCCTGATCTTGCTTCATCATTTACAGATCCCGTTCGTTTAAATTTGTTCACCAATTTTAGTATTGTCTTGTCTATTGGCCCCGGCTTATGAAATCTCCTTCTAAACTTCTCTCTGATGTCATTGTATTTCTTTCCCTCGATTCGCCAAATTACTATTGCCACACGCTCTTCTGTATTCATTCTAAGGGCTTCTGAAAAGAAAAATAGAAAAAAATAATTATTTCACAAAAATAGATCCTGACTTTATGTACACCCTGTATATACACATTATATTTATTATATATACACTGCGTTCCAAATTATTAAGCAGATTACATTTTCTCCAATGTTTTCAAAAGTTTTTCCCCGATTTCAATGAAATTTGTAGCAAATAATCACTATATATAGCAGCATTGATGGTATTCATTTCGATAAAATATTTTGATAATTAAAATAATTATCTCATTTTATTGAAAAATATGTAAAATATTGTGTTCCGAATTATTAAGCAAGTATTCTATTTACAGATCTAAATGGTGAAAATGGGTAAGAAGAAGAATTTAACATTAACTGAGAAAATAAAAATAGTCAAGTTACTCGCTGAAAATATAAAATCTACAAGTTTGTAGAGGAGGGTACCAAACTGAGGCAGCGAAGTAATAAAGGAGCTATAAGAAAAGTGACAAGGCGGCAGATATCTGTAATCAAGCGCAAATTGCAAAGCATCCATTGTCCTCAAGTAAAGAGGTTTTTGAGCAGGCTGGCATACATAATGTATCAAGAACATCTCGATGTGGAATCCTCCAAACAATTGGCAAGACGTGTAGACCTACGATTCAGTCACCATTAACACCCAGGTACAAGAAGCAGCGTGTTAAATGGGCGCGTCAGTACGTGAAAACAGATTTTAATACTGTATTCTTAACCGATGAATGAAGAGCAACTCTTGAGGGATCTGATGGTTGGTCAAGAAGATGGATTGCTAAGGATCAATCTCTACCATGGAATGAGGTTTTCTTTTAGAAAGTTTGTGTAAGACTGGGCATTCATTTTTTCACCATCAGGCACTCTGTATGGGACAGCTACTTCATTGCCTATCAATCCTGCCCAAAACGTGACACTACCTCCACCTTTTTGGCGTCTTAATCTCGATGGTAGAAATTGGCTCTCAGCAATCCATCTTCTTGACCAAACATCAAGTCCCTCAAGGGTTGCTTTTCATTCATCAGTGAACGATACAGTATTAAAATCTGTTTTCACGTACTGACGCGCCCATTCAACACGCTGCTTCTTGTACCTGGGTGTTAATGGTGACTGAATCGTAGGTCTACACGTCTTGCCAATTGTTTGGAGGATTCCACATCGAGATGTTCTTGGTACATTATGTATGCCAGCCTGCTCAAAAACCTCTTTACTTGAGGACAATGGATGCTTTGCAATTTGCGCTTGATTACAGATATCTGCCGCCTTGTCACTTTTCTTATAGCTCCTTTATTACTTCGCTGCCTCAGTTTGGTACCCTCCGCTACAAACTTGTTTACAGTTCGATAAGCTCTGCCAAACTGCTTCGCAATTTCAATTGATTTTATATTTTCGGCGAGTAACTTGACTATTTTTCTTTTCTCAGTTAGTGTTAAATCCTTCTTCTTACCCATTTTCACCATTTAGATCCGTAAATAGAATACTTGTTTAATAATTCGGAACACAATATTTTAAATATTTTTCAATAAAATGAGATAATTATTTTAATTATCAAAATATTTTATCGAAATGAATACCATCAATGCTGCTATATACAGGGCGTCCCAAAAAAATGTATACACACTTTAAATAATTATAAAGGCAGTGTTTATTAAAATACATTTCATTTTCAAAATGTAATAGAATCTACAGACATTATTTAATTGTTTTGTCGACGCCTGTTTTCAAACTGACGTCCGTTCTGGTCCAGGCACAGCTGATAACGCGAAGCAATGGAATCGCAAACATCACGAAACATTTCGTTTGGTATTTGTGTGCATTCTCGTTCAATGGCTGCTCTCAATTCAGCGACTGTTGCAGGTTTTATAGCGTAGACTTTGTCTTTTAAGTATCCCCATAAAAAAAAGTCTAGTGGTGTGAGGTCTGGTGAACGCGGAGGGTATTCTACGAAACCCCTTCGTCCAATCCACATCCACATCGTGCCAAGTACCACTCGCAATACTCCACTCTTCGGTCCGGATCATCTTCATTAATAGCATGGACTAATCTTGGAATGTAACTTTTCCATTGACAGCGCTTCAAAATGCGTTGGACAGACGATTCTGAAATTCCTACCTCACGACTCGCTTGCCGCACAGATTTTCTTGGACTTTGGTGATACGTTTCCAGTACTCTTTCTTGCTTTGTGGGGCTTGTCGATGTCCGTGGTCTTCCGGAACGCTTCTTGTGGACATTCTGAACAGTTCCATCGGCTTCAAACTTATCTCTAATTCGAGTGATGGTAAGTCGCGTTGGTGGATCTGTTTGAAACTCCCTCCTAAACTGTCTTTGCACTTCAACTGCGTTTTCACACTTCCAGTAGCATTTTAGAATGAATTTCCTTTGTTCAAAGCTTAGTCTGACTGCCATTATTAATGGGTTTAACTTGGAAAGAAAGAAACACCAATTGAGCTATCAGCTGTTAAAGTGTGTATACATTTTTTTGGGACGCCCTGTATAGTGACTAGTACATTACCCGTCGCTTCGCTGACGGTTAGCTAAAGACCCGCCCTACTTGCGGATAGTAAAACATATCCAAGTAGAGGGCCGGAATATTTTTTGTAGTTCGAAGGCTGTTATTAGCTGTTATTAGCTAGGTTAATTGAATGGTTAGGTTAGGTTAGGTTGGTTAGGTTAGGATGGTTAGGTTAGGTTAGGTTAGGTTAACCTAACTTAACCTAACCTAACTTAACCTAACCAATCGTCAAGGGCGTACAGTTGACCTAACCGGGCATTCAACACCCAGGTGCACAACCTCGGGACCTAATCAATATGTGTGTGAAGTTTTATGTTTGTAACTGCTTTCATTTTGGAGCTATGGCTGGAACACACACACACACACACACACACACACACACACACGCACGCACACACGCTGAAACACACACACGCACGCACGCACACGCACGCACGCACGCACACACGCTGAAACACACACACGCACGCACGCACACACGCACGCACGCACGCACGCACGCACGCACGCTGAAAGTGTGACGGACAGACGGACAGACAGACAGACAGACAGCTCTCTTATTATAGTATAGATTATTTGCTACAAATTTCATTGAAATCGGGGAAAAACTTTTGAAAACATTGGAGAAAATGTAATCTGCTTAATAATTTGGAACGCAGTGTATTATTATCGGTCTCATCTCGAAAATTAGACGTGCTAGAGGAAAACCGAAAACAGATTTGGAATCAGCGTCCCAACAGCTATCTAGCCCACCCATAATTATATCTGATGAAAAATACTTGTTGGCCAGTAATAATTCACAGGCCTGCGAATGAGAACTTTGTAAGAGTTGTTTTCTTACTAATAACTGATTTTATATAATTGAACTACTCTGATTTCGAATAAGGTGTCCATTTTTTCTATTACCTAAGGATTTTCTGCAAACTGGAAGGGAAAAAACAACAACAAAATAAATAAATATTATTTATTTCAATTTACATTAGGGACCTATTTCGCTTTGTTATACTAATTACAAATGCAAACAACTTTAAAAAGAAAGAAGACTATTAATGTCAATTACACATTCATCTTATTTGTCCTGAGTTTTCTTGTGAGATCTTTGCCTTTTAGACTCGAATGTACGCGTTGTTCCTTTTCTTTTATGTAATAATTGTGGAGTATCCCGTTTCAACATCCAGCAGTAATCAGCCATCATGCTGATGTCCCACCTTCCCTGATATCTCTTTTCCATTTCTTTGATGTCTTGGTGAAACCAAGCATTTATAAGCATTTATAGGCAGTAGTTTTTAATCAAAATTTAATGAAAATTACTTACATATGTAAGATGAAATATGACATTTTGTGAAAAATCTGTACGTGATGGCGAAAAATGAATATTATTTTCGGAATCAGCGCGAAGATATTACTATATAACTTATATAAGTGATACAATATTTCGGACAACAAAACCATCGCAGGCCTGTGATTCATGTTCTATCATTGCATCCTTTTTACCAACAAAAATATAAAACAACTCTTTAATAACAATACGTATTTATCCTTCCTTACTTAGGCATTATCATACATATATATATATATATTATATATATTAGGGGTAGTAAAAAATACAGGGTGTTTATAAAGTCCCTATCTATTTCAGTGAAAACGTAACAAAAAGGATAAAATTCAATAACAATATAATAGAAAACATACATTTAATGAATACTTAAGCATATGATTCTACATGAGCATCATCAGTATCTCTACAGAGTTCGAATCTGTCAGCAGCATTGCGGAACACATTTTGGAGCATGACAGGGGTTATTTTTGTAACTGCTGTTACGATACGAGCACGTAAATCTTGCAGATCTGTAACCCTCGTTTGATAGACGTTTGATTTGATAAAGCCTCATGCAAAGAAATCCAAGGGCGTTAGGTCAGGAGATCGAGCCGCCCAGGGTCTGTTGTCTCCACGTCTGATCCACCGACTTGGAAATCGTTTATTTAGGTACTCTCGAACAATGTTTGCGTAATGACAAGGTGCCCCATCTTGTTGAAAGACGACGGTGTTTAAAATGCCATCTGAATGAAGCTGGGACATTTACGTGCTCGTATCGTAACAGCAGTTACAAAAATAACCCCTGTCATGCTCCAAAATGTGTTCCGCAATGCTGCTGACAGATTCTGTCAGCAGAACTCTGTAGAGATACTGATGGTGCTCATGTAGAATCATATGCTTAAGTATTCATTAATGTATGCCTTCTATTATATTGTTATTGAATTTTACCCTTTTTGCTACGTTTTCACTGAAATAGATAGGAACTTTATAAACACCCTGTACTATGCTTAATTAAAAAAATCCGGTTTTTTCCAGGTCTTACCTTCTCAATTGGTGAGGTTTGTGGAGCTAAGTAACTGTGCAAAATATTTTGAAAATCAATACATATTTAAAGCTCGCTCATCAACCTAATTTATTTGAGCCATCCTTATGTCAGTAAGGGCTTTGAGCAAGGGTTGCTAACCTTGAGAAGTAAACGTAACAGAGTAAAACTTGTTAACCGGAGTTGGGTGGGTGCAAGCATACGACAAAGAAGTTGTTTCAGTTAGTGTTGTGCACTCAGAGAAGAAGGATGTGTACTCAGTACTCAGACTAGCGCTTTGCCTACAAGAAGTACATATCACATCTAGTTGGTAGGGCCAATGCCAGATAAAATTGATGGTAAAACACTGCCTACAAAACAAGAAATGCTGGCGAAGTTTTTCTACCACCATAAAGTTTGTAAGAAAACTATTCGTGCGAGTGCTACGCTAGCCGTTGAAGAAACGTCGATATTGCAGGAAGCAGCTCGCATTCCTTTGGCACAGAGCTACAACGCTATTGCTAAATTAGAAACGCTTCATAAAACTTACATCAAATTAAATAAAAATAAAAATTGAAGAGAGACGCAAGATCTGAAAGAAGCAGCATTTAAGAAATCCATTAGCGAAAAGCTCTTGCTATGATAAATATTGAGGAAGACAAATTATTCCTGACTAACCAACAAGGAGATCGTTGTTAAAGCATAGGTGGTGTTGACAAGCAACTAGTTGTGAAAGAAAACAAAACTTTGCTGGGAAAAAAACAAGAACGAAAACGCATTATGAGAGAGAAGATATGGAAGCAACAAGAAGTAAAGGCAACGCCTGTCTTGCCTTCCATGAGCTCCAATGAAGCCCATTCTGAATATTCTACTGACACTGCCGACAAAGAATGCATGATTCCACAGTCAAAAAAAGCAAGGAGGACAAGAAAAAGCTAAAATGGCCACATCTAATTTACGTGCTACTCTAGATAGAACAAAGATAAGTGATAGAGAAGCCACTTTTATAATCACCAAAACTGTTCAGACTATGGGCCACAACGTTGAAAAGTTATCATTGTCGCGGAGTTCTATTAGGCAAGCTAGAATTCCCAACAGAGTTGCAGAAGCGACAAAAGTGAGACACACTTTTCAGCCAGAAGTTCCTCTTGTACTGCACTGGGATGGAAAATTACTGCCAGAGATTACGGGAAAATATCAGAAAATTGACAGGCTGCACATGGCGAACAAACTGAAAAGCTGCTTGGTGTTCCAAAGTTACTGAGAAGTACTGGCGAAGCAATAGCTTCTGCAGTGATTAATATTGAAGACAAGGTTGCGGCGCTTTCATCTGATACAACAGCATACAACACAGGAAGAGAGGCAGGGGCGTGTTCCCCGAGTGAAGAAAACTTCAGAAAAATTCCCTTGGCTGCCTTGTCGCCATCATATGATGGAGGTTGTAGCGGCAGAAGTATTCAAGGTATGCTTTGGGAATACGGGGGAACCTGTTTTCCTCTTTAAAAAGTTCAAAGACTCCTAGCACACGATCGATCTTACAAAATTTGAGACTGTAGTCGATTTGGATGTCATCAAAGATAGGAAAGACAAAATTGTAACCTTCATTCATGATATGTTAATACAGTGTGAGCCGCAAGGAGACTACAAAGAACTACTCCCTCCAGCTTTCTTTACTGTTCATGGGGGAAGCTTTGGAGGGAGTTCCCGAGAGAGCCTTTTTAAAGCACCTGGAACTTACCATCATGCCCGCTGGATTGCGAAAATAATATATTGCATCAAGATTTCGTTATTTAAATCCCAATTTCAACTAAATAGTCAAGAAGAGAAGGCACTTCAGAAATTTTCACTTTTTTCAGTGCTTTATTATGTGAAACCCTGGTTCTGTCCCCAGAACTACAGATGCTCCGAGCAATGATATAGACTTCATTGCTGCAATCAAGGCTTATGCATCTGTAGACAGGGTTGTATCGACTGCAGCACTAAGGGCTTTCTCTAGGCACACTTGGTATCTGAATGAAGAGTTCATAGGTCTTTCTTTCTTTTCCGATCTCACACCAGTAAACACCAAAAAACAGATGGTTGAGGCCTTAAAGAAAGAAGCAGTATAAAGAAGTTTAGACAAACGGATCAAGGTTGCCGAAGTGTATGAGCTTTCTAGCCTCTCAGCTCTAGTTACAAAAAATACTAGTTATCTTCAACAAATTCGATATCGATGGCTCTTTTTTTGCAAGCAGATCCAACATCCTGGAAAGCAAATGACTCCTACAGAAGAAGCAAGAAAAGACTGAATGCCATTAAACTCCTGAATGACTGCGCCGAACGAGGAGTTGCTCTAATTACAGAATACAATGATCTCATCACTAGAGACGAGAAAAAAAGACTGAATGCCATTAAACTCCTGAATGACTGCGCCGAACGAGGAGTTGCTCTAATTACAGAATACAATGATCTCATCACTAGAGACGAGAAACAGAAACAATAATTACTCTGCGTAGCTTCCCAGAACCTAAGAAGTCTTCTTTAGCATCGTTTATGCAAACCAGACCACAGTGAGCAGCTGGCGACCGTGAAAACCCCACCACCGAGTGGATAATACTTAATAAACGTAGTGGATATCTGGACGTCTGCTATAGAGGTTAAGAGAGATTTAGCAAAACAAAGACGTGTCATGAGTAGAGACCGGATTTCGCCCTTTTTGCCTTTTTTATTCCCGTTTATAGATTCATAGGCTTCTTTTAGAGAAATCCATTTCGGGACTGTGGGATGTATATAATTAAATGTTATAGTGCCTATAAACGCCTATTTTGATGGTTAGTGCCTAATTTTAAAATACGTGCCTATATATGCCTTTTCTAATTTTATTGTACTAAGTAAAGCAAAATAACTAGCATTTTTTTTTAAACTTGTAGGCCTAAATAGGGCAGGGGATGGAAAAACCGAGGCTAGTCCTGAGACAAACCAGCACAGCCAATCAGATCACAATACGTCAGCCAAATACAGCCAATCAGATCACAATACGTCATTGTGACGCGTTCGGTCTCGATCATTTTGTTTGGTGCGTGCAACGTGGTGTCTTTGTTCAAATGCTTTTGCTAAATAAAATCTCACGTTTGTGCTTACGGCTTTTTTTAAGTGAGAAAAAATGCCTAAGGACAAGACAGCCAAAAGTGTTCTGTTCAGGCAGTGGATCAAGAAGGACCCAAACTTCACTACGGATGGTAGAGTTATTTTCTGCCAACCTTGTTCCAAAGAGGTACGTTGCAACAGTTTTTATTCTCTATCCAAAATAACAAACCCACTCGATGTAAACAAATGCATGCGAGGGAATTTGACGCTCCAACAATGAGTGATAATGTGAGCTTTTCCGAATTTAATAGCATCCTAAAGATAAATTGGTAAAGAGTGGTGAAAAACAAATTGTTTTAAATTATTTTAATATTAATTTAACCGAACAACCAACTTCGACGTTCGACTAATGCATTTTATAATTTAGTTACCCTAAAAATTGTAGTTTTCTGTAGTTTCTAAAAAAAAAAGATTGGTATCTAAGAAATTATTAAGTTAAGTTGGGTTCTTATAATGAATAGAGAATAGCTTTTTGTTTGTTGTTAATTTGATTTATTTTAATGCATGGCGCAGTAATTAAGTTTGTTTTTCAGTAATACTTGTCATCTTTGCAGGTAAAATGTGAGAAAAAATGCCATTTGGCAGTGGTGGGCACCGTTAACCAAAAAGTTAACTTCGTTAACCGCTAATCCGTTAACCGTTAATCCGTTAATTCGTTAAACATGTAACGGAAGTTACCGATAAACCGTTAACGTTAACTTTTATTATAAAAAAAATGAAAAACACAATGTACATATAATTTAATTTTCCCTCTTCTTCTCGTTCTCCATTTTGTCCATGAGATGCATCTTGCCCTTCATGAAAATTAGCATATCAAAGTTTTCATCAGACAGGGATGATCTCTTGGCCCTCAGGATGTCCTTGCCCATAGAGAACAAAAACGCTCCACTGCAGCACTGGAGGGGATGGCTGTGTTGAACTTGATGAACAAGTCCACCAACACTTGCTCACCCAAGAAGGCAGCATCTGTCAGCAAGTCCTTGGAGTTGGTCTCCAGCCAGGTCTTGACCAAGTTCTGGGCCTTGCCCTTGAGTGACCTGTGGCTTCTGCTGCTCTCTTTTGTCTGGATGACAGCACTGAAGAAGTCATCCTCCTCCTCCTCCTCGTTGTTGCTGCTCCCATTGTAAGACATCAATTGACTTAATTTATGTCATCAAAGTGACATGAGAATTGAAATCTTACCTGATCAGTTTTATGGTTCTTGAAATGTATCAAGGAGACTACTAATAAGGTACTCACAGACATATTATAAATATACATGACTTACTTGACAACGATTATTTTTAAATATTCACTAGCACAAACATGTTGCGCAAGAGACAGACTGCAAATGAAACGAATGTAGTTATTTGTTGTAATTGTTACATATATATTATTGAAAGTGCCTTAAAATGCTCGTGATATTTCTTGAAAGAAGTTGAAACATTCAACTCAAATGGCAAATCTTTCCGCCTGATTTTACAGTCGACCATGTTTTGCTCAAACCAATGCCATAAATAACTACCATATTTGGTAAGACACAAATTGTGGCGACGGAAACAAATATATCGCCTGATTTTGCACTGCGGAAATGGAAATTCGTTCATCACTATTAACAGTGGCGGATTAATTGCGCACCTGCTCAGCACTGAAAATAATAGAAACTTTTAAACGTTTATTTATGAATTTTTTGGGTTAACAGACTTGAGTTAACGGAAGTTAAATGTAACGGAAGTTAATTAGTCCGATAATGATTTTCAAAGTTAACTTAAAAGTTAAATCGTTAACGAAAAAGTTAACTTCGTTAATTAACGATTAACGGATTAACGGTTTGTGCCCAGCTTTGCCATTTGGACCAACACAAAAATACTGCTATGCATTTGATGAACTCTAAGAAGAAAACTGCAACATGCCAGCCCTTCTTTCCAAGTCCCACAGAGTCGGATAAGTTGCAGCAGCAGTTCTATGCTGATTTGTGTGCTTCAATGGTGGCGGCAAACATACTTTTAACAAGCTGCAAAATGTGGCATACAAAGAATTTTTAGTAAAGTACACGAAAATGAAAATTCCCGATGAATCTACTTTGAGGAGAAACTACCTCCATCCAAAATATGAATCTGTAAGTTTAAATATGTTGATTTAATTTACTTCATTTTAATTTTCATTTTACAGGTTTAAATTCATTTCACATTGATTTAAAATAATTTAATATTTTAATTTATTTTGTTTAAATTTTGAGTTTTATTTCACTTCATTTCTTTAATTTTTGTCATTTTACTGTATTAAATTTTGATTATGTCAAATGTAAAAGAATGGCTAAACGAGCGTTCTGTTGATATCACTCTTTATCAAGTTAGGCACATTGTGTGTATTTATTAACTTAAATACTACATGAAATTTCTAGGTTATTGAAGAGATCAGACAAGACATCAATTATGCCAACTTCTGGGTGTCAGTTGACGAGACGACAGACACCTGTGGACGTCAAGTTGCCAATGTGGTGGTGGGTAAGCTCGACTGCTCCGGCCCAGGAAAACCACACCTGATCCTCTCGAGACCACTCGAGGCAACTAATAATGCCACAGTAGCTCGAGTTGTGCGGGATGCTCTCCGTAAGTGTCGATGAATGTTATTCATATGCATTTAAAATGAGAGACAATTACATTTGAAGTTGTTAATTTTGTGCGCATATAAACTTATTTATTCATTTTTTTAATTGCAGGAGTTCTGTGGCCAAGTGAGAACAATGATGATAAGTTTTTACTTCTTGTCACGGATGCAGCGGCATATATGTTGAAAGCAGCACAAAATCTGAAGGTTTTCTATCCGAAAATGGTGCATGTGACTTGCCTGGCTCATGCTCTCCATCGGGTGGCAGAAAACATCCGGGAACATTTTCGGAACGTAAATGCACTTGTATCGTCGGTGAAGAAGGTCTTTCTCAAGGCACCTTCACGAATTGCTGCTTTCAAGGCAGCTCTTCCAGAAACACCCTTGCCACCTCAGCCAGTTTTGACTCGATGGGGTTCCTGGCTTCAAGCTGCCATGTATTATGCTGAAAATATCAGCGAAATTGCCAAGGTACGAAACATATTCAGTTTAATTAGTACATTTTTCTACAGCCATTTCAAAAGCAGCAAAGCAAATTTCATCTTAATTCTGTTTTTTGTTGTAGGTCGTTGAAAACTTAGACGAGCATGAGGCAGTCGTGATAGGAGAAGCGAAGGAGGCCTTATCGTGTCTAACCCTTCGAGGAGACCTGGTCCACATCATGGCCAATTTCGGATGGGTGCCAGGGACCATAACCAAGCTGGAGGAGAGAGGCCTGCCGTTTGTTGAAGCAGTGGAAATAGTTCAAAATTTAAGGAAGGAGCTGAGCCAGGTTCCTGGTAACGTAGGGAAAGAAGTGGTAGCAAAATTTGAAAATGTTCTCAGACGCAATCCTGGTTGGCAAACCATAGTGAACGTTTCAACAGTGTTCAAAGGAGAGTGTCAGGAGGTTCTGGACTTTGAGCCAAGCGAATTAGCATCTTTGAAGTTCGCACCAATTACGTCTTGCGATGTCGAAAAGTCGTTTTCTCGATATAAAAATGCATTGAGTGACAGGCGATGTCAATTTACGCCACAGAACCTTGAAAAATTTTTAATCATCAATTGTCATTTCAATTTATAGTTTAGTTGAGTTTTTGTAAGAAGATAGTTTAAATGTTTGGATTTTACTTTGATGCAAATAAAATGTTTGATGGTTTTTGAGATGTTTAGTTTATTTTTTACAATAAAAATCCTGATATTCATCAGAATTGCAAATGGGTCTACTGTAAGTCAACAATAATAAGAGAAAAGTGGGAAAATAGAAATGCCTATTAAGTGCCTGTTTTAGCTTTTAGTGCCTATTTAAGCGACTTTTTTAGGGCTTCTTTCGTGCCTTTTTGCCTACCTATTATTGACTTTTTAGTGCCTATCAATCCTAACTCTAGTCATGAGCGACCTCTAAATATTCTCCAATCTTCTTGAAATTTAGCACAGGCTGTTTTTTTCAATAAACCTCATAAAATGTTTGGGTAAGACTAATGAAAATAAAAAAAATTTTAGACCACCTTAATACAAACAGTGAGCAAAATCCTCTCTCGCCATTCTCAAACTGGAAATTTAATGAACAAAGTAGGCCGACGGCAAAAAAGGGAAACCTCGGAAAAGAAGACAAATGCATGACTTTATTGAGCAAATGCAAGAGAAAGAATACTAGCGTTCGAATAGCTGCTGAAGTGAATGCATCACGCAACAACAACATTTCTACTTTAATAGCGAAGAGACGTTTGAGGGAGGTTGATGTAATGGGTCGAGTTGCTACTCTTTTGCGACGAAGAAATAGAGCCAAACGATTGAAATTGCCATAAAATCACAAAGAATGGTCACTCCAACTAGCAAAAGCGGCTTTCTAGTAACAACCCTACCCATTAAACCAACCTTCCTGAGACGTCTATTCACTGTTGAAGTAGAAATGCTGCCTTTACGTGACACATTCAATTCAGCAGCTATTCGAACGCTAATATTCTTTCTGTTGCGTTTGCTCAATAAAACTATGTATTTGTCTTCTTTTTCCGAGGTCTTCCTCTTTCGTCGTCGGCCTACTTTTTTCATTACACTCCCATTCTGAGAATGACGAGATGGGGTTTTCTCACCATGGACAATGAAACTCCCACTTTATTGGCTATTTGTCTCTGTAGTTCTTCAACAAGAAGATATTAATCAATCTTGAGTCTATTTTCGTATGATATTTCCTTTGTGGGAGCCATTATAGAGAAGGGCACAATGTTACCAAACAATGTTCAGGTCTAGGCTTCACAAGTCAAATTACATTTTTGAAGGAAAATAGGATAAAATATATGAATACAAATAACAGAAAAATATTCTAACCAATAATATCAATATTTCTGTGAACATAGACAATTATTTTAATCAAAACGTGATGTCGCTATTAAATACAATTTCTTTCAATACTGATTAATTGCTTGTAAGTCTTCATGAAACAAACCACCACATTAGAAAGCTCCTTAATTAAACAGATATATCATTTTACTTCCTGTAACTTATAAAAAGAATTAAAAGAATTCTATTATTATTACATAATCTGCATTTTAAAAATATTTCCAGAATTTTGATCGTAAATATATATCGAATCGAGTTAGCCAAGTATATACAGTGAATGGAAAAAATGAGGCTCACTTCTTTGATTTTAATTATTTCACTCATATTTCACAATTAATAATGAACAATTCATAACAAACTCTAAGTCTTGAGTTCGAATGACAGATTGGTTTCACTAATTTCTTTTGACGAATTTTTAAGAAGTGAAATGTAAATAATTCGTAATGTGAAACTTCAAGTATAATCTTAAGTCACTTAAGACTATGGATAATAACAACGATTCTGAATTTAATGGCTACCATTTGCACGTGCCTGCTTCGCAGGTTGAAGACATGGCTACGAAATAGAATGAGCGAAGATCGTCTGACAGGATTAGCTTTAATCGCTATGAAGAGAGACAAGCTAACTCTAGATAATGCATCCGAAATATTGGATAGATTTATGAGAAAAAAGGCGAGACTTCTCAATTTGTTACTGGAATAAAACGGACCGTGGGCGGTAATGTGATTTTGTGGTGTACCTACTGTATAGGTAAATTGCGTATTTACTAAAGTATTCGATTTTGATTTAGTAAAGTAATTGCGTATTTGATAAAGTGCATATTTTTTTGTCAAGTAGCCCCAAAGTTAATTTTCCATGCGATTATCCTGTTTAAAATTTTATATACAGGGTGTACATAAAGTCAGGATCTATTTTTGTGAAGCACTTGGACATTATATGGAATTCAATCATAAAATGATAAAGTGGTAACATTTATTAAATAATTAAGAGTAGGATTCGACGTGACGCCCATCAGTATCCCTGCACAGCTCAAATCGTTCCGCAGCATTTCTAAACACATTCTGGAGCATTTGCGGGGTTATGTTATCTGCAGCAGTTCGTATACGTGTACGTAAGTTTTCAAGACTCGTAATCTTCGTCTGATAGACGTGCGATTTGATAAAGCCCCATGCAAAGAAATCTAAAGGGGTTGAATCTGGTGATCTCGTTGGCCAAGGTCTGTTGCTTCCGCGTCCGATCCAGCGATTTGGAAAACGTCCATTTAGATAATCCTGAACAATTTTGGCATAGTGACAATGAGCACCATCATGTTCATAGACGACGGGGATAGGATTGTTAGTACCGTCGTCTATCAACATGATGGTGCTCATTGTCACTATGCCAAAATTGTTCAGGATTATCTAAATGGACGTTTTCCAAATCGCTGGATCGGACGCGGAAGCAACAGACCTTGGCCAACGAGATCACCAGATTTAACCCCTTTAGATTTCTTTGCATGGGCTTTATCAAATCGCACGTCTATCAGACGAAGATTACGAGTCTTGAAAACTTACGTACACGTATACGAACTGCTGCAGATAACATAACCCCGCAAATGCTCCAGAATGTGTTTAGAAATGCTGCGGAACGATTTGAGCTGTGCAGGGATACTGATGGGCGTCACGTCGAATCCTACTCTTAATTATTTAATAAATGTTACCACTTTATCAGTTTATGATTGAATTCCATATAATTTCCAAGTGCTTCACAAAAATAGATCCTGACTTTATGTACACCCTGTATGTTAAACAGATGTGCGTTTCTTCTGTCTCAACTGATCTAACTGTTTCTGCATCAGTTTGACTTGCCTTATACGTGAGAATTTCACTTGGACCTCTTCTAATGATTTCGTTATTCATAGATATGTTATACTGTTAAACATGTATACACTAAATAATTGTATGCATGAAATCAATAAATGTGTGAATAAAATAGTTACTTTCTTTGTTAATTATGAAAACTATAGGATCAATACCTGATTTCAAATTTCAGAAAATACAAGTGCATCACAATATAGCTTAGATTGCACCAATGTGACTGTCCTAGCCAAACTTTTGTTGGAAAGGGTACATATTTCATGTGGATGGCTGTATAATGGCTGTTCAAAAACGGCAGTTGCACTGACATTTTCAGAGAGGTATTACACAAAATAAGCTTAAAATGCACTGGCTTACGGGGCTCCGATCCGGACCCGCATGGGCTCGCCCGATTCACCACGGAACCTAACGAACGTAGCTCAAGTTCACCCCCCTCCTTGGGAACATTCCTGGCTACGTCCCTGATCAGAGGAAGCTGAAATTTAGACTAAATCGGTTAAAATAAGTAAAGGGTGGTATACATGGGCGTAGTCAGACAGAACTATACGGACGAGGTCATGAAAATCGAAAATAAATCAAACGTCACAAGAAAGTGTATTAAGATTATTTATTTATGAACAAATTCGGTTAAGTCACGTATTTTTTTGTCAGTTAAAAATTCTATGTTGACCAGTGTAATGGTAGAATCGAGACGCAGAGATTCTCAATACAAAAGTATAAAATTTAACTACAGTTCAGAATGATAGTATTAAATTAGACAATAGGGTAGAATCAATGGGTTGATATCTGTGTTTCAGGCAAAGAGTATATTTGGATATGTGCATTTCACAGACCTCCAATTTCCAAACCAAACACAGGAAGTTGATGACAGTATGGTTCAAGAAATAGATAAAGGTTGTAGTGCTAGAACATTAATTATGGGAGATTTCAACCTGCCTCATAAATAGACTGGAGCCTTTTAGAGGGAAATAATCGGAAGGTAACTTCTTCAATGACTGCTATAATGACTGTTTCCTAACACAATTTGTAGACAAATCAACTAGGGATCAAGCAATTTTAGATCTGGTTCTTTCCAATGATCATGAACTTATTAGGGAACTCACAGTAGGAGAGTCATTAGGAAATAGTGAACATTGGATCATACGTTTTAAGATAGAATTAAATAGGGATCTAGTCAACAATGACCATCTAGTCCCTTGCTTCTAAAAAGGTGACTATAGTAGATTTAGGGAGTTGTTAGGGTCAGTAAAGTGGGATAATGAATTTGCCAATAAAAATGCTATTGAGATGTGGTCTAGATTCAAAGAAATTTTAGAGGATGTGCACTGTAGGTGTATTCCTTTCAGAAGTGTTAGGAATAACAAGATTAGAAAACCTTTGTGGTAAAATAGTCAATGATAGTCTAGGGCTCTAGGCAGTGATTGTATTTTGGACTTGGATAATTATAGGCAGTTAAGAAATAAGCTAAATAGTTTGATTAGGAAGAGTAAGAGGCATAGTGAAATAAATCTAGCTAGAAATAGCAATAAAGATCTAAAGAAATTCTTTAGTTTTTATAAATATAATAATAAAAAGCATGATAGGATTGGCCCAATAGAACATGATAATAGGATGTTTGAAAAAGATCAGGATATTGTTGGTATTTTTAATGATTATTTTAGCTCTGTTTTTACTGAAGAAAATTCAAGTAACTTTGATTTTAATTCTTTAGATCCTGTAAATTCAGATATTCTTGATCATATTCATATAAGGAAAGATGATGTTAGGCAAGTGATTCATACATTGAAGTCAAATAAGGCAGCTGGACCTGATAATATATATGCTAGGATTCTCAGAGAAGGGGAAGAAAGCTTATCTGAGGCACTAACTATTTTGTTTGCTAAGTCAATTAATTATGCAGAAGTACCAGGTGAATGGAAAAAAGCTATGTAGTACCCATTTACAAAAAGGATAGTAGGAAGGAGGTAGGAAATTTTAGGCCTGTTAGTTTGACATCATTGGTAGGAAAGATACTAGAAAGATTTAAAAAGAATAATAATGAAGATCATTTGGAGAATTTTAATCTTATTTCAAGTTAACATGGATTTAGATCAGGAAGGTTTTGTTTGTCTAATCTCTTAGACTTTTTAGAATTTGTAACTGATCAGGTAGAGAATGGAAATGATGTGGATGTTATTTATTTGGATTTTAGTAAAGCATTTGACAAGGTTTCACAAAGGAGACTTCTCTATAAATTAAAAGCTCATGGTATATTAGGGTCAACTTTAAATTGGGTAGAAAAATGGTTAGAAGACAGAGAACAGATAGTAATTCTAAGTGGTTATGAATCTGGGTGGCAGAAAGTGAAAATTGGGGTACCACAGGGATCAGTTGTGGGTCCATTACTCTTTATTTTTATATCTAAATGATTTAGAGAAAGGAGTACTGTAGGTTGTAAAATTTCTAAATTTGTAGATGATACAAAAGTAGTTACTCCAGTTACAAATATAGAAAATTCTTATAAACTGCAAAATGATCTTGATAGATTAGTTGCTTCAGCTAGTAAATGGCAGGTGGAATTCAATGTTCAAAAATGCAGTCATGAAATGAAAACTTTAGTTATGAGATGGATGGGAATTGGTTGGAGGATGTTAGAAAGGAAAGGGATCTTGGCATTATAGTTTGTAGTGATCTAAAATTTTGTAAGCAGTGCTTAGAGGCTAGAAATAAAGCAAATAGAATGTTAGGTATTATTAAGAGGAATGTTAGTTACAAGAGTAAGGAAGTCATCTGTAAATTATGTAATTCTTATGTTAGGCTTCACTTAGAATACTGCATTCAAGCTTGATCGCCTCACCTTAGACATGATATTGATATGCTTGAACAGGTGTACAACGTAGGGTAACCGAGCTTATCCCGAACCTAAAAAAATTGGAATACAGGGATAGATTAAAGGAATTAGGTATGTTTAGTTTTGAGAGACGTTGTATGAGGAGAGATATGATACAGATGTTCAAAATGTTTTCAGGTTTGGTCATTTTAGATGTATATAACTTTTTCTCACTAGATACTGATGGGATAACTCGTGGGCATAAGAAAATTAGAAAACAGACTTGTATACTTGATCTACGAAAATACTTCTTCACTCATAGAGTAGTAGATTTTTGTAATGACTTGCCATATGATGTGGTAAACGGTTGCTCATTAGTTAATTTTAAGAAAAATTTAGACGCTTCCATGAGTGAGAGATATAGTTTGTAGATTGTACATAGAAGTGTATATTCTTTGCTTCAGTTATATAGGCTACTATGGTGATAGTAAAGAGTTGTATGTTAATTAGCTGACTTACGTTTGACATCTTGCAAAATTTTATTATTATTAAAAAATGTAGCTCATGACTTGGATTACCTCGATAGGCCCGAGTGGCTTCATGTTTTCTAAATGAATTGTAATGTAATGTAAATGAAAAGGTGTTATCCGATAACCAGTCGCGAAAGAAAACTAAACGCATGTGCGTATAATGCGTATATCTAGTTACACCACTAGTATAGAGGTTGAGAGAATTAAGCTTTACCTATGGAAATGGTAAAAGAGTTTCAGTAAAATGTAATTAAACAAACGAGAGAAAATGCATCCTTTTAATTAAACGCTTATTCAGATGGCGTGATACTGAACTGTGGAATGTCGTCTGCGTTGTAGCTAAATTTATGTGATATATATATTTCCATATATGTGTCGCGTTTATTGAGTTCATGAGATTACAGGGAATTTCATGAGATTACTTGGGATTACATAAGATTACCTAAAATTACATAAGATTATTTGGGATTATACGAGAAACAATGCAAAAAAAATTGCAACTCTGTGATGATATGACTAAAAGAATTTAGTTTAACATAAAGATGTAATTCGTCATGGACGAATTCGTTTGGGCCGTAGAGTTTATTACTATGGGACATGGTATATATAAGTTTTATATCATGTTATATATATATATATATATATATATATATATATACATATACTGTATATATATATATATATATATATAATATATATATATAAGTTTTATATCATGTTATATATATATATATATATATATTAGGGTGGAGCGAAAAGTAGTGTCTAAAAAAACCTTCCGATTATCATTTTCTCCAGGGGTAGAAAAGTTGAGTACTGATGGAGGTAATTTTCTGTTTAAATATTCTTGCTGAAGCCTTTTATCTTCTGGTTCCGCAAGCGCTTTAAAAATGTGCATATTTTAATATAAAATCAGATATCTGTAATATATGTTTTTTTAAAGCACTGTTAAATATTTGAGTACAACTCTTTGCTATATTCACACAATATGTGGATGAATATACCCAGAACCCACCACGAGGAGGTGATTGCACATCGGGTTCCACCCAACCCTCCCCAACCTCCCTACCTTGGTGGATTGTCAGAGAATTTATTCACGCTTGTAGTCTGATTTGGTGTTGAAATGAGGCATTATTTTTCTTGATCATTCGTCTGAATTACAGGGTCAACAATTGCTTTCAAGTCTCTTGAGAGGTATCTGGAATTCTGAATTATCTGCCACAAATTTCTTGCACCATCTGTAGATGAAGAATGAACTTTTATATTTAACCAGTTTGGAGCATATACCTTGCAAACAAATTCGGCCAGAGTTAGAAGGGGTTTTAAAGGGTTTTTGGTTGCCATATACAAACGCAGGATTCTGTTTGCAGTTGTCAGCCATCTTTCAAGCTCTTCCGAATAGTTGCCAGATGATACAGCCTTACAAATATCCCACAAATATTTCTGGTCAGTGCTTAACTCTGTATTTTCTAAGCACTTTGGCAAATCAACAGAATTGGTTTAAATCTTAAAATTTTTTTGTTGTGCACATGTGGCTATTGCTTGGCCAAGTTCACCCATGAATGCATTTGGTCCACGTGTACGACCATCGAGATGGTGGAAAAGATGTCGTAGAGGAAGTTCGTTCATGTGCAACATACATATCATCCATTGCAAAGAACATCTGAAATGGTCTTCTAAGAGTCTAATCACACCTGCTTTAGTCCCAGTATTTGTTACTGTGTCATCATAACCAACAGCAATAAGTGTATCTGTATTAACATTAGTTTCTTCCAGAAATGAGATAATGGAATTAAATATATCTTTGCTCCTGCCTGACAGTGGGGCGGTGTGACCTAAGAAAATTGACTGTGGTTCTTGAATAAGAGTAATGTGCTCTTCAGTGTTACTTCTCAAATAATATTTCCCACCTTGTTTAACCTTCATTCGTGTCTTATCCCTTCGACCATCGAAGTACAATCCCTTGCACGGTGTTTCTGTAGGAAAATCTTCCATTTCTGCCCTTTGCTTTTTTCGCTCTCTTCTGAGCTTGTTCCTGTCTACAGCGTGGGCCATGTTTTCTTTGTGAATTATGCCAAGGTCTTGCATCACAGCATTAGTAATAGCTGCTGCAGATCGATCCAAAACACCATATCTATCACAGGTTCTTGCCAAAACAGGCATACTAATTCTCATCTGATGTGTCATGGGTGAAAGATTAATTGCTTTACTTATCAGTGTGATCTCAGTATCAGAATTGTCGGAGTTTTCATTTATATCTGTTTCATATGATGAAAAGTTCAGAGATACTGTCGTCTGACTTGTGATTGCTTCATCTTCAGTTCTCTTCCGACTGGTTAATTTGAGTTCAGTGCGTTTTAGTGATTTTTTTTGTCAGTAGTAAATCAACTCCGATGCCCATTTGTCGTTGAGTTCTCTGGTCAGTCAAAAGTTTTCTTTCAGGAATAGGAACTCGACGAGCTGCCTCACATTTGCAAGCTGAGATTAAAATACATTGGCAAGCAGCTACATCAAACAACTTAGCTGTTCCATTGACAAAATTTTGCCATTTACTGTCAAAAGTAGGCGTTCCAGCTCTTTTAATTGACTTCATCAAATTCTGGTACTGGTCATGATACTTTCGTATTTTCCTTATCAAGCTGGTATGGGAGATGATTGGAAGTGAAGCTTTATCCCATATGTTCGCAATATCAGAAGCAACCTTCTCAGCTATCTCTGTCACTTTTGGTTCAGCCTTTGTTGGTAATGATTTAATTTCTAATCTTACATACTGGTAATGCGAAATAACATCTGAAGTTGTTGGCAAAACATTAATTTTAAAGGGCCTAGCATCAAATTCTGATGCCTAGAGGAATGCCGACACTGTTTTTTTCTGGCTTGCCTTGTACAATTCATAATCAGTGCTGCAAAGAGTATAATATTAGTTAGATGATAATATTAATATGATAATATAAATATTATGATGTATTGCAATATTATCAAATAAAATAATTATCAAATTTTATTGTATATATAACGACACTATCTCTCTTCTCAACGTCCACTGTGCAACTCAGTTCTATCTACAACATCAGCAGACTCGGATATAAGAAAACAATCTCGAAGCCTGTGTGCTAAAGCGAATATGACCATAAGGAACTTTCGATTCTGTACAAGTGAAGCTAAAGACACTCTCTTTCGTACTTTCTGCAGTAATATATACGGACAGCAACTCTGGGCGAATTATAAAAACGGTTCTGGCAGAACCATAAATTTGCTGTACAACAGGTCTTTTAGACTCTTACATAAATTACCGCCCAGATGCTCAGCTTCGAAAATGTTTGTTACCCGCAATGTCCCGAGCTTCCCGGAGGTAACAAGACGTGCTCAATACAGTCTTATGCAAAGAATTAAAAAATCAACCAACCCGATTATCCAAGCTATCCATGAGTCCTGCCATTTATCCTCTAAGCCAGGCGTGGGCAACCCCTGGCACGCGTGCCAAACGTGGCACGCCAACGACTTTTTTCCGGCACGCGATTCCCAGGGCTCACCTTAAAAAAAATTAAAATAAATAAATATCCAAATTCTTCGCTGAGTTTTATATTTTAACTTAATGTTTTCTGCTAAAAAATGGTAAAGATTAACTTTTGCATCAAAGATTTGACGATTTTGGCACGCTCACTTAAAAAGGTTGCCCACCCCTGCTCTAAGCTATGGAATTCTTGGTACGAAAACGTCTGTCTGTAGCTCCACTTAACTTCCACAGTCCAGTATTATTTCTAATCAGTTGTATATATTTCTATCCTTAGTATATAAACGGTCATTGTATTAATAATATTTGTCTGCCAATAAACCTTTTCATTTTCATTTTCATTTTTAACTGGGAATTGCCAACTGATACAATACTTTAGTATCAAAATACGAGACATTTTATATATAAGGTGCTTTTTTCTAGCAAAATAGCCGAACCCATTAAATTTTACGACTTGCTTTGTAAGACATGATCAGTATCTGGAATATTAATTCTTTTGCATACAGTAAATAACAAAATATACTTGCTCCTTGCGGAACCAGTAAATGAATACCAAACTGACCAATATTTGGCAAAGTTATTATAGACATCATTACACAACTTTAGTACCCATGGAGAAATAGATGCAAAATAAAAAAAAATTTCGCTCCACCCTAATATATATATATATAAAATGCTTACTAAGATAAAGTAACACAGACAAACAAGGTCTACCTTCACTAAAGACTCGTGTTAGTTATATTTAAAACACACACACACACACACACACACACACACAAAATACGAAACATCCTCTCCTGACTCGGTTTCTTCACTTAAGCAATAAAATGAACTTCAAAACCAGACTGGTTAGAAACCAATACATCCCATAGACCAGTGATGCACAAACCCTGGCCCGCGGGCCAAATGTGTCCCCCACGGGTCTTTTCAGTGGCCCCACGGGTCTTTTCAATTCATTGAAAAAGTTAGAATATAAAAGTGACCCAATTTATGACTTAGATGGAAAGTAAGTAGGCTAATACATTTAGTTATTTTCTTCGCTTGGCCCTCACATCAAAAAAGTTTGTGCACCACTGCCATAGACCTACCCAAATTAGGTTCATTCCTATAAATAAGTCTTCTCAAAATTCTTATTTGAAGGTAAGTCTTTCGTTATGGGTTGTTTAAAATCATTTCTTAACCTTAATGAAGGAGGCTATTTTTTAATTCTCAATTTTAGCAGGACAACTTCCTATTCTAGTTAATGACCAACTATTCACATCACATCACCTGACTGTACCTTTATCAGCTAGACAATATAGAATATCTAATAAATATAATATCCAAATTTGATCCATGTAGGAAATAAAAGATTAGGTCTAACTGGAGTTAAAGACAATATGTATCTTAACAATTCATGCAATAAAGAACAAAACAATAACAAATTAAGGAGACTGGAATTCGTGGTAAATACTTTAATATATTATTATGTTAGCTAACACTGTTATTCAGAGTTATTTAATCCCTAATAAAAACCAGTATAGCATGACAGTAGCTATTCTATTTTCAAAAAATGCTACAGTACCAAGTTAAAATATTTGTCACCCATTTTGCATCATCAGAATTGGTCAGATCTGGGTATCATGTTGTAATGATTTTGAAGGTCTCTAGATTTGGAGTAACAAAAACAGTATCACTACAACCAAATGTAAACAATTAAAAACTCAAATAAATTTAAATTTTCTAAAGAATAATTTACTAACTTTTATAAAAACTTGAAATAATGCAGTACTAACATCTAGCTATAGCGTCAATAATATGAGTATAAGTGTTCAATATACTTAAGCCGTATTTGATAGATTGATTTAACTTCTGACTAACAGAAAACAGATTTTTCCAGGTAAATGCTTGAAAGTTTATTTTTCCCTCAACGTGAGAGTGAGTACAGCCAAGGATCAACTTTTGCCTAAGTATTAATAGGATGAGTGACCATCTCAACCAAGCAGAAGTGAACAGAGCACGACCACCACAGACTGACACATCCCCCATTAACAAATTTAAATTAACTAAGATGTATGAGTCTCTCTCTAATTTCTCTTCATTGATAAGTAATTTTAAAATGTTCTCCTAAATAAGAAAATGTCGAAAATATTAATGTTTCCAGGTTTCTATTTCCAGAACCTATAAATATGCATATATCTGACTTACAACAAGTGAAGGGTCAATTACTGATAGAGAATGCATTCGTTTCCCATTTCAGAGATTTAACTAGTTTAATGTAGTCATAAGAATTTACTAGGCCTTACTACCAAAAGAACCTGAGATGCACGTCCAAAAAACTGAAATGCCCCACCTCCATGCTTTACTGTTGGGTTCAAGCACGACTCTTTATAGGTTTCAACCGATCATGGTCTCACATACTGACCTCAATTACATTCAAATAATTGAAATTATTTATGACATCCTACCAAAACACCTCTAGCTATTGTTCCATAGTCCGATTTGTATGCACCTGTACACAGGGACGTAGCCAGGAATGTCCCAAGAGGGCGGCGAACTTGAGCTACGTTCGTCAGGTTCCGTGGTGAATCGGGCGAGCCCATACAGTTAGGGGGTCTGGACGGGTCCGTAGCCACGGGGAGGCACTGAGGGGCACTGCCTCCCCAAATTTTTTCTGTGCCTCCCCAAGCACTGTTGTCCAGTGAATCAGTTGTATTCCTTCTAGTAACCTAGATATTTACTACACTGATGATCAACCATTCTTATCCATTTATTTTAACATTATTGACAACATCACAACAGAGTTGGATAACAGATTTTCTGAATTCAATTCTTCAGTTGTGAAATCATTGTGTTGTTTGTTACCTTCATCTGATAATTTTCTAGTGTTTGATTATTTGCTTCCAATATGTTCATTACTTGAAAACAGGAGTGTCACTTGATACTGCACTGCTCTCTCATGAGGCTGCCGTTGCAAGAAGCATGGCATTGTCAAAGTTACCAGATGAACTACAGTATTCTGGTCAACGTACAAAGCTGGACAAGTTTCTGAAATGGTTCAAGCAGTTTCAGCCAGCCTTTCCGAATATTTACCTTCTTCTTTGCTCTGCTGTGACCATTAGCACATCGACTGCGACGTGTGAGGCAAGCTTCTCCACAGTCACTCGACTATTAACACCCTACAGACGATGCATGAGCCATGCCAGGAAATGTCAACTAGTTCAATTAGCATTTGAGAAGGAGGAAGCGACAACACTTTCAGTAGAGGATATCTTGACAGAGTTTAAAAAACAAACCCGGAAACTAATGGTGTGATGTGTTACATTGTTTCTTGCTTAACTTTGTATTATTGTATAGTGTTTTCGCGTTGGTTGTGCTTTTTTGTGAGGTATTTTTAATACACGAGTATTTTCTAATAATATGCATATGGAAAAATGATAATTGTTAGTTTCTTTTAATTTCTTAATATCAAGCACATAATTATGGTACTTAAGTCTCAATTAAATTAGTACCCAAATGTGTCTAAAATTTATTATCACTGCATTTCTATGGCAAGACAAGGTATAGGGAAGGCTTTTTCGCCACTTAAAAGGATGACATTTTTTGTGCCCCCTCAAATGTTTTGGATGCCTCCCTAAAGGTGTAAGCCTGGGTACGGGCCCGTGTCTGGGGGAGAGCTTCCAGCTCTCCCCAGCGCGGTCCGGGGCGGAGCCCTGTAAGCCCGCGCATTTGAAGCTTATTTTCTGTAAAAACTGTCTGAAAATGTCAATGCAACTGCCATTTTTGAACAGCACTATACAGCCATCCACATGAAATATGTACCACATGAAATATGTACTGTGGGAGGAGCATACAAATTTATAAGGAAAACTACCAATTTTAGCACTTTGCCCTTCTAGTGGGCCGGCCAAAAATTGAAAAGTCCTCTAGAAAAAACTTAACGGCGTTTTTTGTTAATAGCAGGCACCCACCTTAGCTAAGTAGCATTGAGGATGCCAAACAAGATGTGGGTGGATGCCACTCTCAATTTTGGGTTTGAAGGTCCCATACAAGGTCCCATACGTTTAAAGGTGTATCATTAGCACATAAAGCATATTTTTGTGATTTTATGGATAATAATTGAATGTAACTATGACTCTGGATGTCTTTATTTCCACTAAAACTACATTTAGTATGCTGGGTGAGGTGCGTATGTGCCTACTACTACCATAGTACAAGTAATAGCATACTTTCACATGTTGAATATTTTCAATGCACTGGCTGGCCAGACATTGGTTTGGTATATGCAATTAAAAGAGTACAGACAGTGCCAGCTGGTAAAATAATAATAATAATACTGCGAAAGGATAGGTATGTTTCGAATTGTTTCAATATATCTGTGGCTACTACATACTGCCATTCCCACTTGTCTTTGCAGATAGGGAGCTCATCAGCAATGGACCCTGTAGCTGCCATCAAGCGCAAGAGGAAACGTCAGGATGTCAGTGAGGAGTGTTGCTTCTTCTGCCAAAGCAGCGCTGGTGACCTGCGCACAGCATCATCAAAGCAAGAACTATGACTGTGGGCGATGAGAGAAAGAACCTGGGAGATACCTACTATCTTGATGTTTAACAAAGACTGGAAAGTCATTCCAAGGATGATTTCAATGCATTGGAACTCAAGTGGCATAAATCATGCTACTCTTTATTCACCTCCGAAGGCAAACTCAAAAGGCTGCGAAGTCAGCAGCAGACCATGGGTGCATCGGGCTCTCAGGCTTTTCTCCCAAACCGTAGACGTTCAACACCAGTGATTGACTGGACCCTCTGCATGTTTTGCCAAAAGAAGACCACAAAGAAACTGCACAGGGTGGAGACAATGGAGAAGTCAGATGACTTGATCCAGCGTGCCAAACACGACCCTGTCATGAGCATACCGTTGTCAGCGGTGAGTGATGTGATTTCAGTTGAAGGCTGCTATCATCTGGCATGTTTGGTGACATTTGAAAGACGTACTAGAAAACAAGCGGTGTCAGAGGAGCAGCAAGGGCCTGAAAATGAGTGCATGACGAAGCTGTGCAAAGACTTGACAGTAGGCCTGTCTCGTGGTCACGTATACGACATGGGAGACGTCTGGGACAGATACGAGAGTATGTGTAATGACACCGGCATCACCGTGAAATACTCCAGGAGAACAACGTTCTACGAAGATGTTCAAAAGCTGCTTGGATCAAACGCCGGCTATGTACGCCCATTGTCAAGGGGCCCACTGCTGATTTACCCTGGAGAGAGCTCAGATTTCATCATCTCCAAAGCACTGGCTAAGTCTTGTGAAGAAGGTCCTGTCACCTCTGAGTCAGAGTCTACTGAAGATGAAGATGCTGATGTCCGCATGTGTGCCACGAGCAGCATATTCCAATATCTTCTTGAAATTCCTGGACACTCCGAGACATGGCAAGGTCTTGATCAGGAACATGTTGATCGCGTCATACCCGACAGTCTGTACCTGTTTCTACGATTGCTCTTTGGGGGAATGGATGCTGTGGATGAGGGAAGTGAAGAGGACCAGAAAGTGAAGCAGAGTGTGTGTAGCATTGCCCAGGACATAGTCTATGCAGTCTCCAACCGACGAAAGTTGACACCAAAGCATGTGGGCTTGGGTCTTACTCTGCACCAAGCCACCCGCTCAGAAGCACTCCTAGATCTGTTCCACGCGGCAAATCACACTATTGGTATCGACACTGTAAGAAGGATAGACACCACCATCGCTCAGAACATCCTGGAGAGGTATGCTGAGAATGGATGTGTCTACCTCCCTGACACCATCGTCAAAGAGAGAATGATTCACTGCTCTTGTGACAACATAGATGTCTTGGAGTCAACCTTAGACGTGAAGAACACCTTCCACAGCACTCAACTGATGGTATGGCAGAGAGGCCCTCTTCCACAGCAGAGTCACCTACAGGAATTCCAAAGGCTGGACCAGACTACCCTCCCATCTGGCAAGAGGCCATCTCCTACTGGCTACGACACTGACATAGACGACTTGTCGCATGAACCTGAGAGGGACAGGGCACGTGCCAAGGACTTGGGATGGGTGTTGTCACGCATCCATGATGAAGCGATGTCCGTTCCAAGCTGGGGAGCATTCAATCAATCTGTTAGCACTGCGGATCCACCAGTAACAACCGCCGGGATGTTGCCAATCCTGCAAGCACCAGCAGATGACAATGACACCATGACCACCGTCATCAATCGCTTCATGGTCATTTCTGAGTATGTCAGCCAGAAGTACACCATCATCACTGCTGATCAGCCTCTGTACAGCAGGGGTAAGGAACTAGTCTGGGCAAACTCGAAATTTGCCAACGTGGTCTTGCTCATGGGAGGCCTCCATATCTGCTTCAACTTTCTGAAAGCCATTGGTCAACACATGGAAAGTGTGGGACTTGACTTATGGACAGGACAGAGGCAGGTGTGTACGCGGCTAACACCACTGAGACAATGCTGGACGGCAAGACCTACTACCGAGCTGTGAGAGGTCACCAGCTGACGTATGAGGCACTGTGGTGCATCAAGTGGCAGATGTTTGAAAAATGGCTGGCTGCAACTGGCAACGGAGATGAGAAAGTCAAACAGCTGGCTCTCAATGTTGCTTCGCTTTTCAAAGACAAAGCTGACATAGATGAGATGCGCGATGCTGTTGACAACTTCTCAGACGTTTTGGCAGATGAGAAATTCCACAGTCTCATGGAGGAATTCAATGACCAGCACTCTGAAAATCCCAACTTCATGCTGTGGTCATCCTACATGGAAATGGTAGAGATCCTACTGGCCTTCATCAGAGCTCAGAGAGATGGCATGTGGAGTCTCCACATAGAAGCCTTTGCTGCAATGCTGCCTTGGCTAACTATCTATGACCACACAAACTATGCACGTTGGGGGCCGGTCTACTTGGCTGATATGAGAGGTCTTGAGAAGTCAGCACCAGAAGTTCATGCAGAGTTCTGTAATGGGAACTTTGTCGTCAAGAGGACGGCGAAGCGCTTCAACCAAGTTCCAGCTGATTAGGCAACCGAATGGATAAATCGTACATGCAAGATGCACAATGGTATCATCGGCATCACAAAGAATGACCAAGCAAGACACAGGTTCTGCATCACATGATCAGAGCGGTCACGCATCTCTCAAGACACAAGATGCCTCTTCAATCTTCATGATGATGATGGGGAAGCTACCTTCACTCGGGTTGACAGTCTGCCTTCTCGCACTAGGCGTGACGCTCATGATGTCATGAAGCTAGTTCAGCAGTTGAAGCAGTTTGACGTCTTCAGAGTTCACGTGAGTGAAGCAGGAGATACAGATGCCGCCACTAACATCCCACTTGTTTCACTGGCAACCAAAGACACTGCACCCACAGATGTTGTGGAGAACCTGCTGACAGCTCAGGATCGAGGAAAGCAGCATGTAATCGGCTTCATGAAGGAGAGACTGATTGAACAGATAGTAGGCTTCCATGAAACGATGAAGAAACATCGATCGAAAACCTTCGCTGATGTGTACAAAGCTACAGTTTCCACCAAGCAGAACATGCAGAAGACCATCAAAGCTGACAGAAAGCTACTACAGCGGCTCCTGAATGCCGCGACCGCAGGTCGCATGGTGGAGATGGTCAACGTCTTGAAGCATGAACTGTCCCCAGTCCCATTTAGTCTGGCGAAGGCAGGAGGAGAGATGAATTCGACATCGAAGTCTGAGCTAATGAACATCCTGATGGCTCAGCAGACCATAAGCTCAGAGGTTCCAACCTCTGATCTGAAGACCTGTGTGATGATAGATGGCCATGCACTCATCCAAGCTCTTGGCAAGCCTGGCGGCTGTCGGACATTCGGCGACTATGCTGAAGTGTTCTTCAAGGCCGTGACGAATTATTTCAATGAACACACAACAGTTGATGTCATCTTTGATCGGTACGCAGGGGAAGGATCGATCAAAGCAGAAGAAACCGATTCGAAAAATCATTGATGGCCCACAAGTTCCACTGCCTGAAGTGTGGAAAAACTTCATGGCCCTGGATACAAGCAAGGCTGACCTAGCCTTGTTTCTGTTTAACGTCATCACTGAGAAGGGCAGAGATCTTCAAGAAAGATGTCAGCTGGTGACAGGGGGTGGCTTCTCTGAAGCCACTGAAGTACGGTCAACCAGGCGACATGACGTTCCACTGCATAGCAACCATGAAGAGGCGGACACCAGGCTCATCCTTCACTCATGTGATGCAGCGTCCCAGGGCTATGAACGAATACTGGTAGTGTGCAGAGATACTGATGTAATGGTGCTGCTGATTCACTTCGTTTGCACCAAGGTCGCTGAAGTGTGGATGCTGTGCGGAACGGCCAAGAACCGAAAATGCTACCCCGTGCACGATGTATTTAGAGTTTGTCGCCCCCAGTCAGGGACAACCTGGTCAGCTTCCACGCTTTGACCGGGTGTGACACAGTCTCGTCCTTCAGTGGTCATGGAAAAAAGAAGTGTTGGAAGGTGTTCAGTGACCACCCACTCCTGCTACACGCCATTGGTCGAGATGGGGATATCGCAGATGTTGAGAAGTTTGTGTGTCATTTGTATGGCACCCCGGAACAACACACAGTTGATGACGCCAGAGTTCACCTTTATGGGAAGGCCGAGAAGAATCTGGAAATGCTCCCATTGACAAAGGATGCCCTGGAGCTCCACGCCAAGCGGGCAAACTATCAGGCCAAAATATGGCTCTAGGCTGACAAAGAGCACGTAGATGTTGAAGATCCGGTGGACACTTCAGCCTGGAAGTTGGAAGATGGGAGCCTCCTACCAGTGTGGACAAGACTTCCTCCAATCCCTGAAGCCTGCCTGGAGCTTGTTGCTTGTGGTTGCAAGAAAAAATGCAAGACAGCTATATGCAACTGCTTCAGGAAAAGGATGAAGTGTACGACAACTTGTGGTTGTGACGACAGCTGTAACCCAGCTGGACAGTAGATCTGTCTCTCTTCCGGACTGAAATCGAGAGAAGCTGGAATGTGCTGTAAGGAACTAATAACTCTGTTCTTAAGTGATTGCAATCCACACAATTGTGACTGTCAGTGCAGCATTTCGCTGCTGTTCATCAAGAAACGTGAATTTGTAGATGTTACCAGTGTGTAACCTGTATAGTTATGGGGCTATATTTACTGCTTTGTGATTTAGTTGTGATAATTCTGTTACTGAGTACTTAATTCATGCCATCAAACTTATTAGGCACTAATCATGTTAAAATAAATTGTTTTGACAAACAGACGTGCTCAATGTTTTTTTTCGCCAATTAAAATAAAAAATCACAAATTTTTAGCACAATTTCGGTCGTGATTAACTTGAATTTGACCTTGAGTTGGTAATTCGAATGGAATAACCGTGTCATCATACTTCTTTATCATTAAGTGTGGAAAAATGAAACATTTGGTCAAACCAATTGGCTCAGAATATTTTTTTTTAAATTAAAATTAAAAAATATCATTTTTGCACAGTTTGACCTCGAAAATGACCTTCAAAGCCAAAAGCGAGAGTTGCATCCACCCGCATTTTATTCCTCACCCACAGGTCACAGGTACATTGATTTAGCATGGGTGCCAGCTATTAACAAAAAACGCCGTTCAAAGTTGATTTTTGAATTTTGGCCGGTCCACTATTAACAGTATAACATATCTATGAATAACGAAATCATTAGAAGAGATCCAAAAAAACTCATGTATAAGGCAAGTCAAACGGATGCAGAAACAGCTAGATCAGTTGAGACAGAAGTAACGCACATCTGTTTAACATATATAAAATTTTAAACAGGATAATCGCATGGATACGTGTTTAAACACGTCCAAACGTGTTTCAACGTGTTTAAAAAACGACGCAAAATATCGCTTAAGTAACATATATATATATATATATATATATATAATATATATATATATATATATATACACACACACTCCTTCCATTATATATAGATACCAAATTGTTAAATGTTATAGTTTGGCGGTGAACCTTGGTTGTAATTACGCAGATTTTTTCCTGACTTTCCGGGGGGGGGGGCGACCGCCTCCGTCTACATCCCTGCCTGTACATCTTTCACCTTTTTAACTTTGCTTTTAACCTTGTTATACATCTTAATAAAAAATTTCTTACTGAAGTACCCTTCAATTCCTGATTTCAAGTGTTCTTCGTACTGTTGATGGTTGAACAACAACGCCCAAACCATTTACAGTTCTGTTGACAATTCATCACTTATCCTTGTTCTATTCCTTAAAAATAATATTTACAAATATTGTTCATCCTTGTTAGACAGTTTTTTTGTTTTTTTCCAGTTCGGAGATTATTATTTACAGATGATGTTTCTCTACTTACTAATAGTGCTTTGTATATCACATCTTGAATTCGAGTAATGCAATCTATTTCACTCAAGGTTTTTCCTTCTTTACACAGAAACTTATTTCTAAGGCATTCTTTATTTGAAATTTCACCCCTTTTGTTGTTTAAACCAATCAGTTGATCCTGATTGATATTTATTCTGTAGTACAAAAAGTAACCTGTACGTTAGTGGATCTGTAGAGAGAAAATATTATTTTATAATATATTTCTCACCAACAAATAGTTTTGTCAAATTTAGTAAATTATGCTACAGTATGTATATACAAGGTGCGGCATAAGTCGCTTTACCGAGAATGGCCGGATGGTGTTGTGGGTCCTTATTTCTTTGACGGCACTGTTAATGCCGTCAGTTATCTAGAAATGTTGCAGAATACAGTGTTGCCTACAGTTAGAAACCATCATAATTTTGAAAACACAATATGGCAACAAGATGGTGCTCCACCACATTTCGGAAGAAATGTTCGTGCATTCTTAAACGATAATTTTTCAAAATGGATAGGACGTCGTGGGATAGGACGTCGTAGGATAGGATGTCGTGGGATAGTCGAATGGCCTCCTCAGTCACCGGATATAACCCCATGTGATTATTCATTGTGGGGTATAATCGAAGATAGTCTACGGCCAGAAACCTCAGGACTTCGATCACATGAAGACTTTGATACGCCAAGAATTCGAGACGTTGAATAATAACAAAGAACTGTGCCGCGCTGTTTGTTGTTTAGTGGTTCAATTATGCAACGTGTGTATTGAACATGATGGAGGACACTTTGAAAATTTTTTGTAATAAATAATAAATCTTATTCTTCACAAGATGATTTCACTATTCTCGGTAAAGCGACTTATGCCGCACCCTGTATATATATATATATATATTATGTATATGTTAACCCCTCCGTCTATGGCCTTGGTTGGTTCGAAGTCGACGGGAGTTCTGGTTAGGAGGCAGCAACGGATTTGTTACTCGCAGTAGTTTCGTCTATACTACTCTCCGAGTTCTTCTATAGTGGTTCGGAGGATTCTGGGAAAACTTATTAAATTATCTGACGGTTCACCGATTCTTCTTATAACGTATCGGGAAATTATTTTTCTCTACTTTATTGACTGAGTTCTCTGAAGAGAGTAAGGCTCGAAGGAAAAGATAAAAAAACTTTCTTTTACTGTAATTTATTGCTAAAATGTACAGGTAATACTCAGCCTCTAAGTTAGATTAGACTTTTACAGGGGGAGAGGTTCGACCTCTTTTGACCATGGCTCAGGCCGGAATTTAAAAGGCTGAAGGGTTGCTAAGACAGGAGTGTCTCTTATTTTACAAATAGAAGCATCATATAAGTCTAAATGTTGGGGGAATGCAGTTGAAGGTTAAGTCCCCCCCCCCCCCCCCCCCGTTTAATAGAGATCTACGTTAAGCCTAATCTTAAACACATGATCAGAATTTTGAAAGATTCCAAAATAAAACGAAAAAAATAAATAAAAATAATAATCGTAATATCGCTGAGTATACATTCCTAAATGGCGACAATTTCGGAGTAGTACATTGAGTACAATCTAAGTACATTATTAAGTACATTGTAATTTTGGTTTACTACAACTATGATTATAATTAAGAATTAATTCACATTCGCTTATTATCGTTAATTACAGTTTCATTAAAGTACATTAATTACATTATATTAAATTATTAGTTAATTAAATTAAACAGTTAACTATAGTTTTTTACAGTTATATATTTATAGACACTTAGGATGTTAGGGGTATAACACAAAGTACATGGGCTCATACGGTATATATATATATATATATATATTATACTGTATATATATATATATATGAAAAATATTTCACGAAAGTGACACGTGAAAAATATTTATGATGAATAAAACCACGAAGGGGAAAGAAACACAAAGTGGTGCTCAAGCGCTTTCGTCTAATGACATCCTCAGGAACACTGGAGTGAAAGGAGAGTTCAAGACAATATATAGGTTACAAAAATAAACATATATATATATATATATATATATATATATATATATATATGTATATATATAGTAAGTATAGAAATAAAAATTGTGGGAGGGGCAAACACATTTGTACGGAAAAATGACAATTTTAGCACTTTGCCCGAAATTCAACATAAATTCAAATGGCTTGTTTCCAGCCAATTTTTTATAGTTATTGTTTGAATGGTAAACAGGTCATAAAAGAATAAAGAAATAAAACTAAATATAAATTGGAAAAAATTAGAAAATAATGCCTTAGTGATATATACGTCACAACCGAAATAAACAAAGAAATAAACCAACAGATAAAAAAAACTAAAATTGTAAGTGGAGTCTACAAATTCAAGCTTAAAAGGAAAGTTTACAATCAATTTAATAGATGATGCCAAAATGATATATATGTCACAAAGAAATAAAATAAAGAAATAAAAAAAAATAAATAAATTGAAAAATAAATTGTAAGAGAGGCATCCAAATTTATAAGGGAAAAAATTACCAAAGGTTTTTTTAGTTATTGTCTGAATCATGCATACTATGGTCACAAACGAATAAAAAAGTACAAGTAAATATAAATTGGAAAACAAAATGATGCCTAGATGATATATAAAGAACTATAAAAATATATACGACATATATAAGGTATATATACGAAAAATAAACGCAATATATAAGGAATATATATATATATATATATTAGTGATGGGACGATTGTCATATTTCATACAATCGCTGTTGCGATTGCGATTGCGATTGTCAGAATTTGAAAAGCGCGCGATTGCGATTGCGATGTTTTAGCTTTAGCCTCACATAACGCTCATTTATGCTTTAAATATACCTAAACGCGTTACCTACCTCAGTCAGGGAGTTAAGTATTGATGTAGCTCCTGCTTCAGTCTGTGAAGAAAGTCTAGTTTCAACCAATGGCTTCACCAACTCCATCCGTGATTTTTTTGATACTGGTACTGAATCCTTCATTACTTTATCAACTAAGAAATGAGAGACAATATACCTAAACGCGTTTCAGCCACACATGATCATAATGTGCATTTCCAGGATGCGGGAACGAGGACCCAACGCGTTATGCACCCCACCAACCACTTTCCCCAACCTCCTCCCTATTAGAAAGTGATTTTACTGTTTTCTTATTATTTTTTTAATATTTGAACTGTATACATGGTAGACAATATTTTAAAAACAGCAGTTTCTCCGCCGTCTCACCATGTAAGCGATTCCGTTTTTCATCGTAGATGATTGCTGCTCCACTGAATAAACGTTCACTTGGAACACTTGTTGGAGGACAAGAGAGATAGGATCTCGCTAACATGCTAAGGTGGTGATATTTTGATTGATTGGCGTTCCACCACAACAGAGAATTATCTCCTTGCCCGATCCTCTTTTCTTTGTGGTAGCACTCGATGATATCCTTAGACGTCTTGCTTATTTCTGACTCGCTCTCGTCGTCACTACTTGAGGCCAGTAAAACAGTCAGTGACATATGTATCGATGTAGCTCCTGGTTCAGTCTGTGAGGAAGGTCCAGCTTCAATTACTGGCGTCACCAGCTCTATCCGCGGTTTTTTTGCTGCTGGTTGTGAAGCTAGTTCATCACATAGGACGCCTACACGATTTTTTATTCGCATCACATCTATTGGACTGAAGAATTTGCTCTTGAATTTTGGATCGAGGTAGGTTGCAAGAGAATAATTATCATTGCCTTCTAATCCTTCAAACCTCCTGTCAAGCTCTGAACGCATCGTATCCATCATGGTTTTAACACCATGATCTTCTTCGGGTGATGTTTCTTTCAGAGTATGTTTTAATGATGCGATCAAAGGAATAACCTCTGATATTGAAGCAGAATAGTCACTTAATTGTTTTGTTATCTCGTCAAAAGGTTTCAGAATGCGCACACATTTGGCGAGGAGGTCAAAATCCGACTTCGTTAGGTGCTGAATTTTCGAATTGTCGGCACAGAACAAGCTCAGAGGTTCTTTCAAGTCGATAACCCTCTCCATCATATGAAACGTACTGTTCCATCTTGTTGGGACGTCGCGAACAACTGAGAGTTTGGGTTTATTTAAGCGCTCTTGAATTTTCTTTAGCTCATCTTGCGACATTGTTGAGTGATGGAAGTGTGTCCCAATCGATCTCAATTTTGAAATTAGCTCTATTACTGCTTTTTGTGATTCTAATCCAGATTTGACAATTAGTTGTAACTTGTGGGCAGTACAGTCTAGATTTTTAATTCCTGATAGAAACAAGGCTTTTTTCATGTTAGCCCCTGAATCTCTCATTACAGCTTGGACGGAAGATTGACTTATGTCCCACTTAAGCATCGCATCAAAAGTTTTAGAAATATATTCACCTGTGTGCCGCTCATCAAGACGTTGAACTCCTAGGACTAATTCCATCCTTTCAAAGTTACTGGTAATTGCGTGACATGTTAAAGAGAGTAAAGAAACACCTGCAGATGTATCCGACCAAGCATCGGTAGTGAAAGACATCTTCACATCACGTAGTTGCAGCAACATTTCTTTAACTCTACCTGACACAGCGGCATAAATCTCATTACACGTAAGATTAGTGTAGAATTTTCTTGTTTTTAGTTTGTATTGCGGAGAAGTATCGTTCATCAACCTCATGAAACCTATATGTTCGACATGACTGAAAGGCAAGTCGTCCATAATGAGCATTTCTGCAATTCGATAGTCTACCTTTTTCGATTTTGGGTCATTAACATCCCATATTTTCTTCTTTTCAAGACAACTAAACAGAGTTTGATTTTTAGTTTTAACTTCAAACTTAGTTTCTTGCAAAGGTGTCTGAGTTTGCACTTTTTTTAATTGGTCCTTCTCAGTTACTTCTTCATTTTCAATAGCAATTAATTCTTTATACTCTTCAGAGTGCATTGACCGTAAATGATTCTTCAAATTTGTGGTATTACGTCCTTTTCGCGAATAGTTTTTATTACACAATAAACACTTTGCTAATTCAGAGTTGCTAGATACTTTTTCAAAATATTTCCAAACGGCACTCATGGTGATCAAATAATGATGCTAATTTAAACCCGAAAGAATGTGCACAAAGCCACAAAAGATTCGACAACCTCAGACAACCTCACTCCAACACTGTCTGAAGCACACTGCCGAAACAGGCTCAAACAATGCCCACTCGCGTTTCAACTCTGACGTCATATTTACCATGGCTGGTTTCTTCCAATAATGCGTATTCTGAAAAAGAATATAGGCCCATAGGGTTAGCTTAATTTTTTAACATTCCAATTTTACATAGAGCAAATAAAGAGGTGTACTTATTGTTATTATTAAACCAATTTTTTATTCTGTTTTCAACTAATTCGGAACCCGTTTTCATTTCTGTTTTTGACTTATTTATTATTTATTTATTATTCCGTATTGTTGTTAGCTAAACTTTCCTTTAAGTACGCATGAAAGAGCAGCTTTCATAGCAACTTTTGTAGAGATTTAAATCTTTTGTTCACAATCGCAACAATCGCACTCATTAAATGCGATTGCAATTGCGATTGTAAAAAATGTGCGATTGTATCGCGATTGCGATTGCGATGCATCGTCCCATCACTAATATATATATATATAATATATATATATATATATATACACACACACAAATAAGGTAAAAATTACCAAAGGTTTTTATAGTTATTGTCCGAAAGATCCGTAGGTCACAAAAGAATAAAGAAATAAAAATAAATATAAATTGGAAAAATTACAAATAATGCCTCAATGATATATAAAGACCAAAAAAAAAATATATAAGAAATACGTACAACTACACATGTACACATATAATGTTATAATGTTATAATGTTTCAGACCAACAAAGACCCTAGGATCCACTCATGGCTGGTCTACCTAACTGTATGTCCTCCGTGGTGGTGGAGGGGACCTACAATTTTACGTGGGTTCCGAACCACAAGAACATAAGAAACTTATTTAAAAACTGCGGGTAAATTGGCAACGACCAATTTTTACGAAACTAAATAATTATCAATTTAAAAATAATTAATTATCGGTTTAAAACTAAAGATAGAATCTCTCGGTCCAGAGGAGCAAGTCATAATAGACTACTATCCACAAATATGTTACATTCTATATCTATTTATAACGGACATGCAAATATATCAGATCCAAAGAATCCAGTCAATTTCATTACGGTATCCATTAAGTCACGGTCCATATCGATTGCGGACCAAGTCAAATTTACAACCATATACATTACAATATACACTTACGAGGAAAAGTGTAGGTGTGGCTGTAAAGACTGTACAGTAATGTAGAAATGTGTGTGCACCCATTATGGGTCTCCCATTTAAAGGTGTTTGTGGGGCAAGTGAAGATCATGAGTTTTTCAATACCTCACAGTACTATGGGGGGCACCGCTCGGCAGAGGAATCTCTTTAAATGGGGTGTGTAAGGACAGAGAGTATCCCCTAACCCAAGACGCTGCCTCCCTATATCCCACAACACTTGTGTTGAGCTGTGGGATCTATCCCCAAAAGCCTTAATTTTACTACCTTAAACTATACCCTTTCTATCAACATGCGCGTCCAATCGATTCTTAAACATATTTATAGACGTGCTACTAATTACTTCTACCGGCAAACTATTCCAGCTATTTACTATTCTATGCGTAAAAAAGTTTTTCGCAACTGCTGTCTCGAACCTTCTACTTGTCAACTTACACCCGTTATTTCTAGTCCTATTATATTGAGATATTTCGAAAAGCTATCTCTATCTACGTTATCAAACCCATTCATAATTTTGAAAACCTGGATTAGATCACCCCTTAACCTCCTAGTCTCGAGTGTAGTCAATTTTAACTCTTTAAGCCTATCCTCGTACGACTTTGACCTAAGAGACGGAATCATCTTAGTTGCTCGTCTTTGAACTCTTTCGATTTTGTCTATATCTTTGCGCATATGCGGATTCCAAAATTGGACCGCGTACTCCAAATGGGGTCTAACTAATGATTTATAAAGAGGAACTATAATATCGCGCGATTTGTACTCAAAATTTCGAGCTATAAAACCTAACACTTTGTTCGCCTTATTGACCGCCGCTGTACTTTGTTTCGCTACTTTTAAATCACCAGTGACTATAACTCCTAAATCTTTCTCCTGCTCTACGCTTGTTAAATCTTTCCCTGACATACTATACGCAAAATTACCGTTACGCGAACCTACAGTGCCCGCGAAAAGTATCCGATCACCCTTGAAATTTGTATTTTTTACATAAAAAACAATGTTTAAATGTATACTAACCTTATATTAGTATTTTGTCATCTGTCCCTTGGTTTGGATGACTTGTTCTAGACGTTTTGGCATGGATTTAATCAAGTTTTGACAAACTTCCACTGATATTTCCTTGCACCATACCTTTTTGATGGCCTCTTGTAATTTTTCGACTGAGCCAGTGTCGTGGCATTCAACCTTATTTTTTTATTATAGCCACAGATTTTCTATCGGATTGAGATCTGGACTATTACCAGGCCAATCCAAAATATCAAATTTATTGTCAGTAATCCATTTTGTCATTATTTTGGCCCTGTGACATGGTGCACCATCATGCATGTATGTTTTTGTCCTTTGGATTGCCATTGCCATTGGAAGTTTATCCTGTAGCATTGCTAAATACCGTGCACCATTCATAGTTGTGTTCTTCGGAAGAAAATATAAGTTTCCACGCCCATAGTAACCGAAACAACCCCAAACCATCACACTTGGAGGGTGTTTCATTGTCTTTAGGGTGTATTTAGGGTCCATCCTATTTGAGCCAATAGGCCGGCGAACCTTTTTTGGACAACTTCTGAATGTCAAAAATGTCGACTCATCGCTAAATAAAACCTTTTTCCAGTCATCAACAGTCCAATGAATGTATTTTTTTACAAAATGCGACACGTTTTTTACGCATTTTTTCATTAATGAACGGTTTCTTAGCAGCATGGCGAGATGGTAATCCGAGTTCTTTTTGGAGCCGCTCCTGGATAGTTCGTTCAGAAACACCAGATAACAAATTATTCATATTAAATTTTATTTCTTTCGCAGTTATTGTTGGGTTTTTCAATACTAAACGTTTCATAAGTTTGTCTGTTCGCGAATTTGTTTTTCTCGGTCTGCCAGATCGTTTTTTAGGGACTGGCGTGGTTAGGCCACCATTGTTCTTAGCCCGTGAAACCCATAAATTAACGGTACTTTGGGATATGTTTAATTCCTTAGCTATCTGTCTCTGTGATTTCCCACATGCATGCAAAGCAACAATAGCACCTCGACAATCACTCTTAAGTTGTTTTTTAGCACACATTATATAAATTTTATTTACACCACTTTCTGTAAAAAAAAAAAAATATCAAGAAATTTACACAAACAGTGAAATCTGACAAATTTGAGACACAGCCACCCGCAACGAAGGCTACAGAACACTAATTTGAGAATGCGTTGGATAGCTCTCATATCAGCGAGCAACCTCAAAGTTACCAGATGTCGCTAGAACAAATAGAAAGTGAATTACGTGTCTCTGAATATCAAGGGAAAATATTGTATTTTCTTGAGTGATCGGATACTTTTCGCGGGCACTGTATATGCATAATTTTGCACTTATCCACGTTAAATCTCATTTGCCATGTGACTGACCAATCAACGATTTTATTCAGATCTTCCTGAATTTTACCTCTATCTTCGTCATTAATCGCCCTACCACCCAGCTTCGTGTCATCCGCAAACTTTGAAACTGTACTGACTAGGCCGACATCTAAATCGTTAATATATATAAGAAAAAGCAAGGGGCCCAATACAGAACCCTGAGGAACGCCACTCGCTACATTAGCCCAACACGACTCCGCTCCATCAACGACCACCCTCTGTTTCCTACCTCGCAACCATTCTTCTAGCCAATTTATTACTACACCCCTGATTCCATGAGCCTTAGTTTTTCAATCAGTCTTTTGTGCGGCACGGTGTCAAACGCTTTTTGAAAATCTAAATACACTACATCAACCGCCCGATGTCTATCGTAAACGTTAACCACGCTTTGGAAAAATTCTAAAAGATTAGTTAAGCAAGATTTGTTTCGCCTAAAACCGTGCTGCGTATTTCGGACCAGATTAGCACTTCTAAGTGTTCGACTATACGATCCCTAATTATTGATTCCAGTAGCTTACCTACAACAGACGTTAAAACTGATAGGCCTATAATTTCCCGCCCGCACCTTATGCCTTTCTTAAAGATAGGTGTTACGTTTGCTAACTTGAAATTATCTGTACGCACCCTCAAAATAGACGCATTAAAAATCTTTGTTAGCGGCACAACAATGCTATCTTTAATTCTTTTAGTTGTATGGGATATATGGAATCCGGACCCGGTGATTTACGCGTTTTCATTTTATCAATATAGCGCATTACTTCCCCTTCACTAACGACAATATTATCCAAAATATTACCATTATCAAAAGGTATTATGTCTATGACCGTAGGGATATTCGTTACATCTTCTATAGTAAAAACTGACGTAAAAATTCGTTATATATATATATATATATATATATATATATATATATATATATATATATATATATACATATATATACATATACATATATATATATATAATACATACATACACATATAACGCATACAACAATAAATTGAAAAATAAAATTGTAAGAGAAACATACAAATTTATAAGGAAAAAGAGACAAAAAACAAATTTTTACCAAAGGTTTATCAACCTGCCCTTTTTGTTTAAATCCAATGACTAAGAATTCATTCTCTATTAGTAATTGACCCTTCACTCGTTGTAAGTCAGTTACAGTATATGCATATTTATAGAAAATAGAAACCTGGAAACAACAAAATTTCCCATTTTCTTATTTAGTTAATTTAAATTTGTTACTGGGGGATGTGTCAGTCTGTGGTGGTGATGCTCTGTTCACTTCTGCTTGGTTGAGATGGTCACTCATCCTATTAATCCTTAGGCAAAAGTTGATCTTTGGATGTACTCACTCTCAAATTGAGGGAAAAATAAACTTTCAAGCATTTACCTGGAAAAATCTGTTTTCTGTTAGTCAGAAATTAAATCAATCTATCAAATACGGCGTAAGTATATTGAACACTTATACTCATATTATTGACACTATAGGCTAGATGTTAGTACTGTATTATTTCAAGTTTTTATAAAAGTTAGTAAATTATTCTTTACTTTAGAAAATTTAAATTTATTTGAGTTTTTAATTGCTTACATTTGGTTGTAGTGATACTGTTTTTGTTACTCCAGATCTAGAGACTTTCAAAATCATTACAACATGATACCCAGATTTGACCAATTCTGATGATGCAAAATGGGTGACAAATATTTTACTTGATACTGTAGCATTTTTTGAAAATAGGATAGCTACTCTCATGCTATACCAGTTTTTATTAGGAATTAAATAACTCTGAATAACAGTGTTAGCTAACATTATAATATATTAAAGTATTTACCCCGAATTCCAGTCTCCTTAATTTTTTATTGTTTTGTTCTTTATTGCATGAATTGTTAAGATACATATTGTCTTTAACTCCAGTTAGACCTAATCTTTTATTTCCTAGCTGATAAAGGTACAGTCAGGTGATGTGATGTGAATAGTTGGTCATTAACTAGAATAGGAAGTTGTCCTGCTAAAATTGGGAATTAAAAAATAGCCACCTTCATTAAGGTTAAGAAATGGTTTTAAACAACCCATAATGAAAGACTTACCTTCAAATAAGAATTTTGAGAAGACTGTTATTTATAGGAATGAACTAATTTCGGTAGGTCTATCGGATATATTGGTTTCAAACCAGTCTGGTTGTTGAAGTTTATTTTATTGCTTAAGTGAAGAAACTGAGTCAGGAGAGGATGTTTCTTATTTTGTGTGTGTGTGTGTGTGTGTGTGTGTGTGTGTGTTGTGTGTTTAAATATAACTAAGATGAGTCTATAATGAATGTAGTCCTTGTTTGTCTTCATGTTGCTTTATCATATTTTCTCTCTTGCATCTAACCATGTTACAGAACTTTGCAAATTTATTACAATCAGTTGAGAATATTCTTTCTTGCATCTAGTCACGTATGAACAAATATGTGTTAATTATAAATTTGTGTATTAAATTTGCAGAATCCTGATATTCATTTAAACAATAACTAGTAACTAAGAACAAAACTGATAAAATTAAAATAAAAGAGATCTAATGCCTGTTCAAGTATCCATTAAGTTATATAAAAATCATCAGGATGGATTAAGGAGAGATGGTGTGTCTAGAAATAAAAGATAAGATGCGTAAAATAGGGAATAAAGATAGCTATAGATCATTAGCTTTAAGACTACTGTAGCCCACTGACACAATTTCTCTTTCAGATATGGTGATGGTTAAATATAACTTTCCTCATCTAGCTTCACAATACATATTTCAGCGGGTTTAATTTAGTTTTAATTTTTCTTGATAAGGAAAGTCATTGAAAAATAAATTTTATTGTTATTTAATTTGGGTCAAGAAGAATGGACCACGTAAAGATTTGTAGGATGGAGTTATGGAAATATTTCGGTGCTACTATAGCGTGATTCCTACCGGTGACTTCGATACTATAGGGTGATTCCTACCCGTTTTGGTTCGAAACTACAGTACTGTAGAGTGTGCTTCCTATCCAAGGTATAAATGAAAATATAATAAATATAAAATGCTATTTATTATCAATTTTATTTATTTAAAAAATAGTTTCGGTGCTACTATAGTATGTGGTCTACCTACGATTGGTTAGGTTTAGTCACGATATTTTCGTTAAAACTAACGAAAATATCATGACTAAACCTAACCAATCGTCAAGGGCGATGGACATTGGAATGTAAACAAGCAATTAGTAAACAAGGTAAGAAGCTATAATTAAAAGGTAGACCGCCGAATCGAGGTAGGAATCACGCTATAGTAGCACCAATATTTCTCTTAACCGTAGAGTCGAAGAATTTGTCAAATAGTAGCTCTTTATATAGTTTTAGATGCTTTCATATACGATAAAAGTTATAAATTGTGTAAACAGTGATAAGTTATAGTATGTAGGACGCTTCATTCATCAGAATGAATACTAATAGTAAATATCGTGAAAATTAGAGAAACCTTGTAAAAGATGTCTGCAATTAGCAAGTGCGTGAATAAATTTTGAGTTGATTTAATTGTGTTACAAGAGATAAGGAGGTGAAAGATAGAAGTGTCTCTGAGTTATGTACAGTAAATGAAGATAATGGACTTGGTTAGAATATTATCACCCCTCTGAAGAACAAATCAAAAGTTCTTTGTAGTTTATGGTACCTTGATAGTGGAAATGAATAAATGTAGAAAATAAATCCTATGTACCAAGTTGGTTCATTTTTGGATGTTGTATGGTTTTAAAAGACCCCTACTCATCTGATCCTGTGTGTGTGTGTGTGTGTGTGTGTGTGTGTGTGTTGGAGGAGAACATATGTAAATACTTTGGCAGTAAACTTTCAAGATATAATATGAAAGAGTGAATCGCAATATTTAAAAACATAAGGCCAGAGAAGATCCTTTGTGCATATTAACTTTATTGAAATCCTGAAACCTTGTAATTGTGTGGTAATTTTGTGCAGTTAATGTACAGGGTCCCAGAATTAACTATCTATTTCAATGAAATCGGACAAATTTAATAAAAACTGACATAATTTTGTGTTTATTACTAAATTATGATACAAAAACAAATAGATTTATAAATCATAAGTCAAAACTTTATTGAGAAGTTTCAACATGTGCACCGTCTGTATCTCTGCAAATTTCAAATCTATCCTCAGCGCTGCGAAACACATTTTGAAGCATTTCAGGTGTTATCTCCCGCACTGCCAACTGGATGCGTTCTTTAAGTTCAGCTAAACTATTGATCTTTTGGCGATAAACCTTTGTTTTTATGAAACCCCATGCAAAGAAATCCAGGGGTGTCAAATCCGGAGAACGCGGAGGCCAAGGTCGAGGTCCTCCACGTCCAATCCACCGATTCGGAAGGCGTCTGTTGAGGTATTCTCGAACAATTAGAGCATAATGACATGGTGCTCCATCTTGTTGAAACACATTATCAAGAATGCCATCATCAAGAAGCTGTGGTTCGAGAAACTGCTGAAGCATGTCAAGGTAGACGGTACCTGTTACAGTTGCTTCCGCAAAGAAGAATGGACCATAAATTTTGGATTTGGTCATTCCAAGCCACACGTTAACTTTTGGAGAGTCTCTTTGCCATTCTAAAAATAAAACTATGAAAAACTATGAAAAAATTATGAAAATAAAATTATGAAAAAAATTTAGAAATTTATACATTTTTAACATATTAAACATGATAAACATAAATAAAAGTGTGTTTTTTAAAAATTTGTCCGATTTCATTGAAATAGATAGTTAATTCTGGGACACCCTGTATTATAGGATATATAGCATTTTGTATTTTTCAGCATTTTCAGCTGTTTTCTTTCAGCATTTTTTTCCTCAGTGTTCACTCGTAAACCTGAAGGTAATCTCCCACAATTAACCGAGAAGACTGATAAAAGACTTGATTTAATAGTCGTAACACCAAAAACAGTGGAGAAAGTGTTAGGAAATATCAAGGTATCCACTATCCAAGTCTCTGGGAGTGGACAATCTTCACACACCAGTGTACTGACAGAATTAAGAGAAGTTATATGCTTACCACTCAATATTATATTTAATAATAATTCAATTAGCACTTGGAATATGCCGAATGAATGGAAGAGAGCTAACATAACAGCTATATATAAGAAGGGAAATCGTAAAGTAGCAGAAAACTACAGACCTGTTAATCTGACGTGTATTATATGCAAAGTTATAGAAGATACTGTGAGGGAGAACATGAAGCCAAATAAAATTTTCAGTGTAAGGCAGTTTGGATTTGTAAATGGTCGCTCCACAGTCCTCCAGCTTATACAGGTGTGGCAGGTGTTGGATAAATGGTCCGAGGTTCTTAACACGGGGAGAAATGTGGATGTCATATACTGCGACTTTGTAAAGGCATTCGACAATGCGCCGCACCTACGATTGATACATAAGTTGGAAGCTTATGGTATCAGAAACCCAATACTCAGATGGATAAAATCCTTCCTCCATGGCCGTAAACAGTGTGTAGTGGTTAGTGGTCATAAATTTGAATGGATGGAGGTGACAAGTGGCATACCACAGGGATGTGTGCTGGGTCCATTATTATTTGTCTTATATATAACTAGTCTGCCAGATGAGATTAATACTGACTCAGACATATTATTTGCTGATGACAAAAATATTTAGTCCCTAAAAGATCATGAAGATTACATTAAGTTATAATTGATTTATACACATGAATGATTGGACAGAGAGCTGGCTACTGAAATCCCATCCAGAAAAATGCAAGGTAATGAAAATTGGAAAATTAACATTTGTAAAATATCTATATAAATTGAGTGACGATGGTATGGCTCTCCCATATGTCGAATTCGAAAAAGACAGGTGTCACAACTGATGAAAAGCTGACGTTTGATAAACACATCTGGAAAATAAACAAAACTAATTCTATCCTGGGACTAATAAGACGGACTATGGAATTTTTGAATGGTACAATCTTTAAGCAGATATATACAGCCCTGCTTAGGCTTTATCTGGAATATGCAAATCGGGTGTGGTGTCTACATTTAGTAAAGCATATCGAAGCAATAGCGAATGTTCAACGAAGGGCGACTAAACAACTTCCAGGAATAGCAGACCTGACCTACCCCGAAACACTCAGTCCTTGAAACTTCCAACCCTGGCACAATAATGCCACTGCTTGAAAGATTTTACTAGACCTTGAAAAATTTACACCCACCTTGAAAGCTTGAAAGAAAAATTTGAAAATCTCCCAAATCTTGAAAATTTTTAAAAAATATATTTAATTTATTTTTTGTTTTATATTTAGGAATGACAGCAATAGCGGGGTTAGTAATACGCTCTTTTGAATTTTCTTTGTTTGGTGAAGCAATACATAATGGATGGAACTTTAAGGTTCGTATTTCTCTAACATTATTAGGTAAAGGATGGAGTTAAGTTAGTGAAATGTTCTCGTTATGCTTTTAAACATGGTTGGATCACTTGAAATATGGGTCCTTTTTCATTATATTCCTCCTATGCATACATAGCAATTTGTGAGAACGTTGAATACATTTGACATTGATGCATATATGTCAAGCAAAATTATTCGTAATGAATTGAGTGAATTTTTTTATGTATTTGTGAACTATTCCTATTGGAGTAATTTGTCATGTAATATAACTTTTTTGTTTAGATGGGCATCCTGGAACCAGAAAAGAGCCCTCAGTGAATGCTCCACAACCTCCCACCCTTACCACTATAACTTTTGTCACTTTTACATTTTTTTTTTTGTACTTTTTAATTTTTCTGTTTTTAGCAGCATGCTCCGCACCCATTTACACATAAAGATACACGCAGCCATTATACCCTCCGCAACAAACCCAGCAATTTTTTTAAACTACTGTACTTAAAAAAAGTTTCAACTAGTTTGTTATTATAAAATTAGTGGGAAAAACACAAGAAAGATTGGCCCCTTAAAATTCAATGGTACAACAATTTCTGATCGTGCCTAAATGTGTAAAGCTTTTAGTGATTACTTTAGGTCTGTGTTTCTAGAAGAAAAAAGTTTTAACCAGGAGGTACGTGACCAGAATGTAAGTTGCATTTTGGGAGATATAACATTTGATTTAGATGACCTAAGGAAAACCATTTGTAGTATTGGACTCAATAAGGCTCCAGGTCCAGATGATATATATATATATATGCTAGATGATGTATACAATTATACATGCTAAATAATGATGAAATATATACGCTAAATAAAGTTTTATTGCCATAGCATGAAAATTTTTTGTCGATCTTGAAAGAAATCAGATGCTCATCTTGAAAATTTTATTTTCATGAGTGGCATCACTACCCTGGCATACAGACGTAAACGTGGGGACATAATAGAAATGTACAAAATTCTAACAGGAAAATACGATGCGGGTGTCAGATTTCATAAAGCTAAGTAACGAATCATCAACAAGAGGGCATCAATATAAGATATACAAATCAAGACCACGAATGAACATTAGAAAATGTTCATTTATACATCGGTCGGTGGACATGTGGAACAGTGTGCCATCGTCAATAGTGATTGCAGACAACATACTAACATTTGAGTCAAGACTGGACAAGCACTGGAGGAATCAACGACTACTGTATGCACATAGGGAAGCTATTCAGGTCACTATCAATGAGAGAGAACAAGAGGAATCAGAGGACAACACACGAGAACTGACAGAAAAGGATCTTCAATGAATCCTAGAGTCAGAAGAGGATCTGTCAGTGTCTGTGAGTAGTGTACTGACTTGATTATTACTTTGATCAGTAATAGTCTAGAGAGAACTGCATAGATTCTATTTATTTATTTAGATTTATATAATTTCTGTCAACTAGATTTTGAGATTACCCTAAAGACTGTGTTCTCACATTAACCTGAGAGAAATTCTTCCCGAAAGGAGCCAGATGTGATAATAGAGTGAAATTATGCATGAATTAATGTGAAAAGTGCGTGAATTTGAGTTTTGACAGCATATGTGTGGTAGATTGTCCGCAGTGAAAAGTTTGCCAAAGAATTTTTATAATATCGTATCATATGGTTGAGTTTAGGATAAAATACAAAGCAATGTAAAAAAAGGCTGATAATTAATTTATCCTTCATATATTTAAATTATAAAAGTTATTTGATTCTACGAGTATTGGGCATGTGAACTTACATTTGGGCTTCTTGTCTGGTCATGTTGTTTAGGTCCTGCCCACAATTAAGTGAATCACCTGTTTGGAGGGGGCACCTCTGGTGTGTGGGTTTGGGGATTTATGATAACTTGATCTCCCTTTATCCTCAAATACATCTCATAAAAGGGTATGAAGCCATCACCCCCACCAAAATTTTCAGTAAATATATAACTCATAAACAGCTATGTGGAGAGAGAGAGAGAGAGAGAGAGAGAGAGAGAGAGAGAGAGAATGTTACAAGGAGTTACAAGGAAAAGAAGTACCTCAAAAGGCCTTGCGGCCCATACCAAGGAGGTACCAATGGCAACGGGTGCCAGGGAAAATTTTCTACACACTCAAATAGTGTGCAAGATTTGGTTTAACCTTTTCTTGAAGTGATCCACAGAAGAACTGTTCACAACTTCTGAAGGTAACCTGTTCCACGTGTCACAGATCTTATAGGTAAAGTAATTCCCACAGATACTAGTCCTAAACCGTTTCAAGTCCAACTTCCAACCATCGTTGCGAGTTGGGTTATCATTTAAACTAAACATGCTTCTAAAATCGACATCGTTGAACCCGCGTAAGAGCTTGAAAACCTCGATGAGTTGACCGTGCAGCCTCCGAATTTCCAGCGAAAACAAGTTCAGGGCACGTAAGCGTCGATTGTAGCCCACATGCCTAACGGAAGGGATTAACTTTGTGGCCCTCGCCTGCACTCGCTCCAGCCTCTCAATATCTTTCCTGAGGGTGGGCGACCAGAACTGCGCAGCATACTCCAGGTGCGGCCGAACCAGGGAATTGTACAGAGAGAGCACAATCTCCTTGTTCCGAAACTGAAATTGCCTCCTGATATAACCCAACAGCTTCTGGGCTTTCTTTTCCACCTCTACGCACTGTTTCGTAAACTTAAGGTCGCTACTAATTAGCACACCCAAGTCCTTTTCCAAATCAGTCGTCTCGATATTACTCCCCAACACTGAGTAGTCCGACTTGGGATTGGCGTAGCCAATGTGCATCACCTTGCATTTACCCAAGTTAAACGGCATTTGCCATTTTCCGGACCACTCTCCTATCCTACCTAGGTCCGCATGCAGTTGCTCGATCGCTTCGGGCGTCGCAACATTGGCCCCAAGCTTGGTGTCATCAGCGAATTTGACGATCCGACTGACGATGCCACCGTCGATATCGTTTATGTAAATGATAAACAACAGTGGCCCTAAAACGGAACCCTGAAGAACCCCACTAGTGACCGAGGCCCAACCCGAACTAACCCCTTTAATTACAACCCTCTGCCGCCTATTCTTCAGCCAGTTTTCAATCCACCTACCTACTTCCCCACCGATACCCAGCGCACGGACTTTCACCATTAGCCGGCGGTGAGGTACCTTATCAAAGGCTTTCTGAAAGTCGAGATAAAGTATATCAATCGCCCTACTTTTATAATACTCACCCAACATGACGTGGAAAAACTCGAGCAAGTTGGTGAGACACGACCTATGCCGTCTAAACCCATGTTGGGAGTCCCGAAGCAGCTTGTACGAATCCAAATGGTCAACGATCCTCTCCGCTATTATCCCCTCTAATAATTTACCTACAACTGAAGTGAGACTAATGGGACGATAGTTCCCTGGACTTTCGTGATCACCTTTCTTAAAGATAGGGGTCACATTGGCTTCCCTCCATTCACCAGGCACCTGGCCCGTCTCCAACGATTTGTTGAAGACTGTAGCCAGGTGAGGAGCCACCTGGTCACGCACCTCCCGCAACACTCTGGGGAGAAACTGGTGTGGCCCAGGAGCCTTAAACGCGCTCAGTTTGTCTATTCTATCGCCAACGACTGTCGCGGTACATCGAACACTATCCAGGCCAGCACCTTCGTGCCTGACGCCTGGCTCGGGGATGACGCGGGTGTCCTCCCTGGTGAACACTCCCGCAAAGTACTCATTAAGCACATTAGCGATGTCCGCGTCGGAGGTCCGCAGAACGCCGCTTCGGTCCTTTAACGGACTTATCATACTTCTAATGGGCTTTCTACTATTAACATAACTGAAGAACTCCTTAGGGTTCCCCTTGCAGAGGCTTGCCACCCGTAGTTCTTCGTTACGTTTCGCTAGCCTAACCTTCGCCTTCACTTCCATACACAGGCGGACATACGCTTCAGTGTTCTCATGGGAACGATTGACCTTCGCCCTCCTATACGCTACTTTCCTATTTCGGATAGCCGAAGCGATGTCACGACTGAACCACTTAGGCTGCGTTGAAGCAGGGGTGACCGGTTTTGAGGGTATGGCAGCAGACTGCAGCACCATAAACTCATCCCGGAATGCACTTCACACTCCCTCAACATCGCCGCCGACCTCTAACCCCATCTCACCTACGCTATCCCGGAGGGTAACAAAGTCCGCCCACCGTAGATCCAGCTTACTGCCTCTCGAGTTACTACGCTTCACCCGAGGGACACACACACACAGAATCTAATCAGACCGTGATCACTCCCGCCCAACGATTCGTCAACGGTGAGGCCAGTGACGAGGTTGTCTTCGGTCGTGAATACTAAGTCTAGAACGCTTTCGCCTCGTGTAGGCTCATTGACCCACTGAGTGAGGAAGTTCTCATCAGCAAAGTCAACTATCCTCCTCCCTTCAGCATCAGCAGTCTTGTCTTCCCACTTTATGCTGCGACAGTTGAAGTCTCCTAAAACTACATACACTCTATCCCCTAGCAGGCTACGGAGTTCGGTGTACAGGGCTGTATCCTACTGAAGAAGGAGATGCGGAGGTCTGTACACCAAGATTAACTTATAGTTCGTCCCTCCCTCGTTCAGATCGACGCCAAGCAGCTCCCGTTCCGACCGGAATTGGCAGTCAACCGGACTCAACATGTCCCTGACGTATATTAGTACCCCACCCCCCTCCCAACGAGAGAGAGAGAGTTTTAAGTATAACTAGCATGAGTCTATAATGATGGTAATAATAATAATAATAATAATAATAATAATTCAGAAAGAAGATATATATTACATTCATACTGGTTTACACAGTGTTAAGATTAACGTTTAATTTTTGTAGTTTAATTACAGTATTCTTATCTGAATGGGAGCTTTTCAGGCAAAAGTCTTTAAGTTTCAGTTCTAATTTTACATAGGAAAACGTCACATATAAATAGAATTTGTGGAAAATAAATAATGTTACATTCAGTTAACTCTGTTTTGGTTTATGTATGAAATCATTGGGAAGCCTTGTATTATGATTATGGTTGATCTGATGGAGGGTAATCGCCCTGTGAATGGGCATTAGAGAGGTATGAGATCGTCTGTCATCATTGTCTGAGAGAGTTCGTAAACATTTTTTATGGCTTACTTCTAGCGGATACAGTATATAATTCTTTGTACTACCCCATGCTGTGATGTGATTTCATATTGCAAGTGTGGATGGATAAATGAGTAATACATTTTGGGGAATTGTTTTTTAGAGTTTAAACATTATGTAGAGAAATCTAGATATCTTTTATTTAATATGTTGTGTGTGGCTTTCGAAATTTAATTTTTCATCCAACTTGATGCCAAGAACTTTAACTTCATTTACTTTTGCAAGAGGAGTGTCTCCAATTATTAATGGCGTGTGCACGATTGCAGTTTTTTTTAGTTACGATCATATTTGATGATTTTTTCAAATTTAATAAAAGCTTATTTGCTCACATCCGTTCATAGACATGATTTAATTGCCTGTTCAATTCGTCCATTAAGTAATTGATGTAGTGGTGTCTAGAAGCGAGTGCTTTATCGTCTGCATATTGAATACAGTCTAATGTTGTTGATCGATAAAAATCATTTACATGTATTAAGAAGAGCGAGAGTCCGAGGATTGATCCTTGTGGAACCCCATTTTCCAATATAGCATATTCTGATGAAATGTCATTTAGGGGAATGTGGGACAACTCGGAACCCCTAAGGAAATCACAATTTTGTAGGCATATAGGACGAGTATTTGGACCCATTAAATGCAAAAACATTTATCTTCACCTTCTGTCTTCCATTCTGTATCACTATATAGCGTTCTAGCTTTGCATTAGGTGTAACTGGAATTTGAAAAAGCCGTTGCAATTTTTTGGTTAAAAAAATCGTGGGGCAACTCGGAACCTGGGGTTCCTTTTTGCCCCTTTTCCCAAATTTCAGTACCACGCGGTCACTGATGAAATTTCAGACATGACGATACGTAAAAATCAAACACTGATCCATAAGTATCCTACACACAAAAAAACAACAAAATAAGTTCTTGCGGCTTTGGAATTATGAATCAAGGAAAAATTCGCTGATGATAGATCAAATGGAGAAGAAATGAGACTTTCTAATTTTTGCTGAGCTGCATGGCGCAACCTGCCCCGTACCACTGTCTTTGTCTTAAGGCCACTGATCACTGTCAGCATTGACGGAAATAGATTAAAACTAGATGGCAGCACTAGTTTTGGCTGTACAGGGGGTATTCCAAGTTGCTCCAGAGTCCCGAGTTGCCCCACCTTCCTTTACTTTAATATATTGGTGACGATTAGAGAGATATGACTAAACCAATTTAGCATATTTCCCCTTATCCCATATGTGTTTAATGTGTCTAGTAAGATATCATGTGAGAGCGTATCACAGGCTTTCGACAGGTCAAGGAAAACTAAGTGTTTTTTTGTAGTTTAGGTTTTTATGTCGGGTGGCCCAAAAAAAACGCCTTGAGATTTGAACATCAATAACTTCAAAATATCCAGTTTACACTTCCAAAATTTACATAACTTTTACCTCAATCTATTGATAAGCCATCATAAAAATTTCAGACCGCTACATAAAATACTTTTTCCACAGCCGAGGGAACAATGAGGTATGGTAAAAAAACGAATATTATAAATCTAAATGTGTATAGCTGTACTACTTGTAGTAGTTTCCTTAGCCTATGGATAATCTGTTAGTCTCTGGAAAATGTCAGATGATATAGGCTACGCCCATCTTAAATACTGTTTTTTAAACTTGCCCTTCAAATTATGGTTCTAACTAACGGTGAAAAAGCGGTGATTGAAAAGTGTTTCTTAGAAAAAAGATGGACTGGGGCAAGAATTTTGAGGGTATTTCCAGGAATAATTCTGTGGATAGAATAATTAAAAATTTAAAGCAACCGGTTCGACGGCATTGAAGCGTGGAAGTGGTCGGCCTAAAACAGTTTACACTCAAACAATATAGCAATGATCGAAATGATGAGCCTATCTCAAGAGAATCGACCTGGGTCACACTGCTCTCAGAGGAAAATTGCAAGAAATTTAGGTATCAGTCGAAGTTCCATACAAAGAATGCAGAGAACGGTAGGGCTTAAAGCATTTAAAAGGATCCGTGTTTCAAGATGTGACAGCGATGTAAGAGATAAATGAAAAATTCGTTGTAGAAAATTGCTTGATAGATTTTAGTTCAATGATGTTAAAAAAATAGTTTTTACAGATGTAAAAGATCACCACCGAGATTGCTCGAAACTCCTGGAACGATGTTGTTTATGGTCGGCGTAAGAAAGACATTCCTCCATCGAGACTACCACCAAACAAGTCGGTTTTCCAAAAAAATCATGGTATTAGCAGGTGTATCGTGGAATGGAAAGACGAAAATGCATTTCATTTCAAAAAATAAAAAAATTAATTCAGCAAGTTCACACAGGATTATCTACAACAGAATGTAGTCATTTTCATTGGAAAAAACGACTGGCCCCCGCAATTACCTGATTGCAATCCCATGGATTATTGCATACAGAACACTCTAGCAGAGAAGATTTATGAAGACCAAAGAGAAAAGTTTACAGAAATGCAATTGAAGGAAAAAAACACTCGAATGTTGGGACAAAATAACATTAACAGAAATCAGGAAATATATCATGTCGTGGAAGAAAAGGTTAAGATTAGTTTGTATGCAGGATGGCGGACATATTGATCATATTTGTTGATAAGATGTGAATAATAAAAATTTTTCACTTTATGATATTCGTTTTTTCACCATACCTCATTGTTCCCTCAGCTGTGGAAAAAATATTTTATGTAGAGGTCTGAAATTTTTATGATGGCTTATCAATGATTGAGGTAAAAGTGTAAATTTTGGAAGTGTGAACTGCATATTTTTGAAGTTACTGATGTTCAAATCTCAAGGCGTTTTTTTTGGGCCACCCAATAGATATTTTCTAATAGCATGTTAATGGCGTCTTCTGTGGTGTAGCCTTCTCTACACCTAATACTATTGACTCATTCATAAGTCTTGTGAGTGGGGTTTTTATATCATCTGATATTAGTTTATATATTTTCACTGAAATTAAAGCGCTTTTATTTTTTAAGTTTTTTAATGTAGCTGATGTTTCGTTTGGCAGGATTAGTTCAAAGAAGAAAGTATTTGGTGTGGGTTGTGGCATATATTGTTGGTAGTGACTGTCTGATTCTGGAATGGTAGCTGCCGTATTGCTTCCTATTTTCGAAAAGAAATTGTTTAATAAGTTGCCCATGTCTGTGGGATTACTGTAGGAAATTCCATCCTGTGTTAACGAAGAACGCGATTTGTCTTTCTTTTTTGGCGTTAAATGGGACCTTTGAAGTATTCCATAATCCTTTAGATTAGATTTTTGTTCGGTAGCTTTATAATTTTAGAACAATAATGGTCCCCTTTTGCGGTTTTCATGAGCGAATTTAGTCTGTTACAATAATTTGTATATGTTTGTTCATTGATAATATCATTCTTCCATAGTTTATAAAGAGAATGTTTACGGTTTATGCTTACAATGAGTGCTGTAGTGATACACTGATTGTCATTGTTCTTTTTTGACACGAGTTTCGACTTTATAGGAAAATTAGTATTAAATATATCCATTAGTGTGTTTGAGAATGTTTGAAACTTTGTTTCTATTTCACAGTTACTTTCAGCTATTCTCGACCAGTCAAAATTTGATATCTCTGATAAATTTTAATTTATTATTATAGGTGTAGAGTCTATAGTCAATTTTTATTCTCTCCTGTATTTGTAAATAGGTAATTAGCATCGTATATATGGGCAGATGGTCCATGTAATAGGAGTATACCTGACGTAGTTCAGTTTTTCAGTATCCATCGGAAAAAAAAACAATTTGTCCTACATACACTTTTACTCCGGACATGACACCCCCATTAAGAAGGCCATATTTTCTTCATTGTTTCTCCTCGCTCTTAAGATCGCCAGTCCGGAATACATGGATGCCGAATTAGAAAAAATCAACGGTATTGGAAGTGATCTGTGCAAAACGAACCTTCTATCGCGTGAATAATAACCCTCGCACTTTGTCAAAGAATATTCTAGTACTTCCATTTTCCCAGGCTTTTTAGGCATTGCTAATGTACTTAAACTTTTGAATATTAATGTAATATTTTCATATAACAATATTGTGAAAAAATCATAGTAAAAAATAGCCTACCAATAATTCAGGCATTATCTATAAAATTGGTTTTAAACAATGTGATTCCTTTTACATTGGTCAGACGGGAAAGGATTTGCACACGCGTGTAAAACAGCATCAATATTCCATTAGAACGTGACAGTCGTCCAGTGCCCTTTTCGTCCATTTGTCAGAGTTATCCCACTGTATTGAGTGGAATAATGCTTCAATTTTGTTTCACTCTAGCAACATTGTTAATAGAAATATTCTTGAGTCTGCTATTATTCAACTTACAAATAATTTTAACATGAGCCAGGGTCTTTTTTCACTTGATCCTGTTGTTTTGAATTCGTTCAGAATGGATTTAGACAAGAAGGGCAAAGTGCTAAAATTGGTAGGGTTTCCTTATAAATTTGTATGCTCTTCCCACAAATTTTATTTCTCTATTTATTATTTTTTTTGTGACTTATATATAGTCTCGAACTTTTTATTTACTTCAGAGTTCCTGAGGATGTCATTAGACGACAGCGCTTGAGCACCATTCTGTGTTTCTTTTCCTTCGTGGTCCTTTTCATCATATATATACACCTTTCAACCTTTCAAATGTTCCGCGCGATGATTCCTCATTACACGAAGGTCAAGCTTGTCGCCCTCCTCTCGAGTTGGCCTGGTGAACTAGTGAATTGGTTTCTTGTACTCTCCACCTCACATAGCCAGGTACGCCCGGCTCATCGGGGATTGTTCTGAGCCAGGCGTCTAATCCATTGCAACAGCACTCGTGTTTCTTAGGTCTTTGGGCAGCTGATTAAACAGGTTTAGTCCCCTCACATCAAAATTATTTTCTTTCAGGGTTACGGATGTTCCCTGTCTAGCCTTTAATTTGGGAACACGAAACAGTCTTCCTTTTCTATTTTCTACTGTTTGGGAGTTACAGGGTTCAGAGTAAGATTAGGGACTAGTTTGTCCATTACTTTCGAAGTGTAAATAATGGTGTATCTCTCTCTTCTCCTTTCCAGTGAATATAGGTTTAATTCGCGTAACCTTTCCCAGTAGTTTAGTTCTTTGCACCCCTTGATCTTGTCTGTGAGGCTTCTCTGAATCCCTTCTAGTTGTCTAATTTCTTCTTTTTTATATGGGCATGTTAGGACCGAGCAGTATTCCAATTTGGGTATGATCAGTGTTTTCAGTAGAGGAATCATTACATTCCTATCCCTTCGTTTAAAGGTTCTCAATATCTGCCCAGTTACTCTCTCTTTGTTTACTACTACCTTATTTTGTGTTTAAAATTTCGCATCATCAGTCATTACAACCCCTAAATCTTTTGCTTTAGAAATTCTCTGAATTTTCTGTCCATCTGGGGTATAATATGCCAGGGATTTTAGGTCCTCTCTTTTTCCGTACCGTAACAGCTGAAATTTATCAGTGTTAAACTTCATATTGTTGTCTTCCGTCCACTTGTAGGTTCTGTTCGTGTCTGTTTGTAGGGATCTTATATCTATTGGGTTTCTTATTTTTCCACTAATCTTTGTTTCATCGGCAAAGGATGTTACCGTGCTGTTTCTTGTAACATCCTCATCTATGTCAGTCAGCATGATTATGAAAAGTAGTGGAGCTAATACCACAAGGAAATGAGCTGAGGACCTCTGATTCTGATGAAGATGCTCCTTGTATTGTAACGACTTGCCGCCGCTCACTAAGGAAATTATATATCCATTTCCCTACCTTTCCTGTTATTCCCATATGCTTCAGTTTATGTATTATGATTCCATGGTCACACATATACACACACACACACACACACACACACACATATATATATATATATATATATATATATATATATATATATATACTTGCTTTAGATTACTATAGGCGAGTTTGAACGACGGTTCAGGATCGACCTGCGATCGACCCCTCTGCAGCATCCCACCTCATTTGCAGGATTTGGTGAAGGAGGGAATTGCTGTCTGATCTCCTCCTGCCCTCTTAGCCAGCCACGCATGGCTGGTCAGAGACTTTGCACAGGAATCTGTCCAGCTGGTTCTTGAAGTTACTCAGGTCGGTGTGCTGGAGATTCCTCACTTCTTTTGGTAGGGCATTAAAAAGCTTTGAGCGTCGTATTCTGAGGGTATTTTCCATCTTCGTTTTTATGGCCCCTTGTCCCACCGTAGCTGGAACAGTACAAAAGCTGCCTCTTCTCTCATTCCAGTTTCTTCTATTTCACTTCTAAGGTTAGGGACAAACTCCTCAAGTATTTTCCATATGTATATTATTGTGTACCGCTCGCGCTTTCTTTCGAGAGTGTAGTCGAGAGCAGTAGTCTTCACCTTCCGTTTCCTCTATCCTAGACATAAAAGTCCTTTATATAGCTTGACTGTTCGCAATGTCTCGTTTTTTGTATGGGCTTGTGGGTACTGAGCAATACTCAGTTATTGGTAGGTCTAGACTCTTCCATAATTTGGGCATGATGTTTGCTTTTCTGTTGCCGAAACTCCTCAAGATGATTCCCATTATTTTTCTAGCCGTTGTAATTTTGATGTTATAGTGCTCTCTGAATTCTGCATCCGACGACATTATTACTCCAAGATCCCTGACTTGTGGATTTGGTGTTGTGTTTGGCTTGTAGAATTCTGTACCCTTTATTCTGTAGCTCCTTGTTATTACCATATCTTAGAAGTTGGAATTTTTCTTTGTTGAACTTCATATTGTCGTCTTCTGCCACTGGAATAATGTTTCAGTGTCGTTTTGTAATTTTTCTATGTCCTCTTCGTTCAATATTTCCTTGCATATCTTTGTGTCATCTGCGAAATAATGATACAATACTGTCACTGATATCTGCATCAATATCTGCAATCATTATTATGAACAGCAAGGGAGCTAGTACTTTCCCTTGTGGGACAGAACTCTCTGCTTCCGAGACTTCCAATTTAACTCCATTTACCACCACTCTTTGTGTTCTTTGTCAAGAAATTAAATATCCATCTTCCTAGCTTTCCAGTAATTCCTGTATTCTTAAATTTGTGTGCTATAATTCCATGGTCACATTTATCGAAGGCTTTAGCAAAGTCCGTATATATTACATTTATGTTTTGTCCTCGACACAGTGTTTCCAATATTTTCTCCTGGTGGTCTAATAGCTGTGATAGGCATGATCTTCCAACCATAAAAGTATATATATATATCCGCCTCTAGGCCTGGCTTGTTGGAGGAGCGAGTTGTTCTTTTGCGCTCTCCACCGCACATAGCCACATACACCCGGCTCATCTGGTACCGTGATGAGCCACGCATCTAGTCTTCTCTTGAAGACTTCAACTTTGACCCCTGTAACGTTTCTGAGGTCCTTTGGAAGCTGGTTAAAAAGTCTTAGCCTCCTGATAACCAAGCTATTTTCCTTCAGTATTGAGGAAGTCCCTTGTCGGGCATTTAATTTGGGAACACTACACATTCTCCTATTTTACAGCGTTGTTTAGATGGTAATTGGGTTTAGTTTGAGATTTGGTACCAGTTTTTCGATCATTTTCCATACGTAGATTATGGTGTACCTCTCTCTTCTTTCCAGGGAGTACAGATTTAGTTTACGTAGTTTTTCCCAGTAGCTGAGTTCTTTACAGCCATCAATCTTGGCTGTGAAATGTCTCTGAGTTTCTTCTAGTTTATTAATTTCTTCCTTTTTATATGGGGACGTCAAAACTGATCAGTATTCAAGTTTTGGTATGATCAGTGTTCTCAACAGGGGAATCATTACTGTCTTGTCCCTCCTCTTGAACGTTCTTAGTACCTGTCCCGCGATCTTTTTGCTTTGTTTATTGCATCTGATTTTGTGTCTCGAATTTGGCATCATCGGTCATTATTACCGCTAAGTCGACCGCTTTCTGCTTTTCTTAATTTTAGTGTCTATCTGGAACATAATTTGCAGTCTGTTTAAGTTTCTCATTTCTACCATATCTCAAGAGCTGAAATTTCTCGGTGTTAAATGTCGTATATATATATATATATATATATATATACAGGGTGGGCGGAAAGTAGCTCCCTATTTTGGATTGGTAAAAAAATACGTATATTATCCATTTATTTCAGAAGAAATAATATGAAAAGGTAGGCATACATGGTAGGTTTTCTCTAAAATTCAATGTGGGCTCCAACTCTTTCCACCAGCTTCTGGAGCCGCCCAGGAATGGCGTCCACTGACTTTAGCAGGAACTCCGGCGGGATGGAGGACATGACTTCCCGAATTCGGTCCTCCAGTTCTTCCAATGTCCTCGGTTTGGTGCGGTAGACTTCTTCCTTTACCCACCCCCAAAGAAAGAAGTCGCACGGTTACCGCTGAAAAACGGCAGAATCGGTTCAGTGTAACGGTGTGGTGTGGTATGACCTCAGATCAGGTTGTGGGCCCGTTCCTTCTGCGCAACACCATGAATGCTGAGCGGTACCTTGCTATGTTGCGAAACGAGGTCTGGCGGCCGGTTGTCAGCACATGGGAGAACATCGACGATCTGATATTTATGCAAGATGGCGCCCCTCCGCACTTCGCTCTTGTTGTCCGTGAGTGGCTGGATGCCCACTTCCCTGGGCGTTGGATGGGTCGTCGTGGTCCACATCAATGGCCAGCCAGGAGCCCCGACTTGACACCGTGCGACTTCTTTCTTTGGGGGTGGGTAAAGGAAGAAGTCTACCGCACCAAACCGAGGACATTGGAAGAACTGGAGGACCGAATTCGGGAAGTCATGTCCTCCATCCCGCCGGAGTTCCTGCTAAAGTCAGTGGACGCCATTCCTGGGCGGCTCCAGAAGCTGGTGGAAAGAGTTGGAGCCCACATTGAATTTTAGAGAAAACCTACCATGTATGCCTACCTTTTCATATTATTTCTTCTGAAATAAATGGATAATATACGTATTTTTTTACCAATCCAAAATAGGGAGCTACTTTCCGCCCACCCTGTATATAAAATAACGATAAAAAACCGGTTGTTGTAATTAAAGTAAGAACGAAGAACGTGGTGTTATATATTTATCCACGCAGAAATTGTCGAGTTGAAAGTTATAAAATTATAGATTTATTAAAACTTAAAGTCAGACACATATACATAAATTGTACATATAGTATATATACAGGGTGAGTCACGACAAAATGTCAACTTCTGGAGCTTATAGCTGAGGTCATTCCCACTCAAAAACTACGTATGAACGTAGGTCGATTCTTAACGGTTATGGAGCAATGGATGTTTAAATTTTAAGCATGTGCATGAATGACCTTGAACTGAAATGATAGTTACCAAACCGAATTAACTACTCAGTGGAGTGTTGTGTTTCACAGCGTGCAGTTGATGTTTTGTGTGTTTAGTGTACCTTTTACGTTTTCAAATGCCGAATATGCCGATATGGAATATGTTTACGGATTTTGCGATGGAAATACTACTGCTGCTGTCGCTGAATACCAGCGACGTTTGCCAAATCGAAGAATTCCGGATCGACGAGTGTTTAGCAACGTTTTCCGGAGATTGCGAGAGAGTGGTTCATTTCCTAGCGTTACTGTTTTATCTGAGCGTTCGGTACAGCAAGATGTGGCTGTACAAGAAAACATTATTCAGATTGTACAGCGGAGTCCTCATGTTAGTACGCGAAGGATTTCCACGCGTCTTAGAGTTCCTCAAACGAGAGTATGTAGAACGTTACACGAAGAAGGCATGTATCCATACCTCATACAACGCGTTCAGCACCTACCAACCTGGGGATCGTGCCCAACGGCTGGAATTTTGTAATTGGCTCAATGCCGATCGATCAATGTCTTGTTCTGTGATGAGGCTCAATTTACCAGCGACGGTGTCAACAACACTCGCAATTCACATGTGTGGTCAGAAATGAATCCTCATGCCATTGTGGAAAGTAATTTTCAACATCGGTTCAGTGTCGCTGTGTGGTGTGGTATTCTCTACGGTCAGCTGATTGGTTCGTTTATCTTCGAAGGTGGTCTTACAGGTGACATTTATCTACGATTTCTGCAAGACGAACTGCCGCCACTAATAGAAGATGTACCTTTGGCCACACGATTGTGTATGTACTTCCAACAAGACGGAGCTCCACCCCATTTTAGCCGTGTAGTGAGAACGCATCTCGATGATCTCCTGGTCGATGGATCGGTCGTGGTGGTACACAAAATTGCCCACCCAGGTCTCCGGACTTAACCCCTCTAGATATTTATCTGGTGTACCAGAGAGAAGTGGAAACACGAGATGCATTGCTCCGTCGCATTTTGGATGCTGCAACCCTCATAAAGGACAATCGTAATGAACTAATGCGAGTTACACGCCCGATTCACAGACGAGCCGCGATGTGTATTGGGGTCGAGGGTAGTCATTTTGAATAGTTATTGCAAATTCACGAATAAAAACTCTAGCAGCTATTTGTTCGCTTATTCTTATTTTTAAACATTCAAACAACCATAGTTCCATAACCATTAAGAATCGGACCTATGTTCATCTGAAGTTTTTGACTGGGAATGACCTCAGCTATAAACTCTCGAAGTTATGACATTTCGTCGTGACTCACCCTGTATATATATATATATATATATATATATATATATGCACACATACATACATATACATATAAAATTTGTCATTATTGAAGTAAATATATAAAGTAAATATATATTATTAAAGTAAATGAAAAAGACCGAAAAAATTGTTTGCAAACAATATAACAATTTACATCTCAGTTATAATGCTGATATTAAAAATATTATTGTTTGCTTCCGATATTATATATTCATTTCAAATCATATTATTTAGAAGTTTATATGTTAGAATTTACGACGGGCGAAAAACAAAATTATCGACGCGCGTAGCTAGTTACCAGTATACCAGGTGGTATTCTTCTCTATTTTGGCCTATTTTTTGTTATAGAAATAGATACAGTACGATAGTTTATACACATAAATAACACAAACACATTTTATGAGCTCAGTTCAACTGATGACCAGCTGATAGATTGCTTTCCCACACTAGTTTTGCTACATTAAGTCAATTGGTCTACTGCTGACTGATTGAATATTATATACCGCGACATATATAATATTTATGTACCTAACGTCACAGTGACCTGTCACTAATCCGTTGGTCACCTAACTGAATAGTATTTATCAAAAACTGCGCCTGACTAATCACCTGTCTGAATAATATTTATCAAAGTATGCCGCCACATACGGTCACCTGTCAGGTCATGGTCCTCACCTGAAGAATATCCACCCCGAGCGCGCCCATCTGAAGAATCTCCATCCCAACGCTACGGGGGTTGAAAATTACAGAACAAAACAAATCAGGATTTCCTAAGGCCTCACAAAAGTCACGAGGCCTTTCCACTTTCCAGCTGGCCTCAAGGCCGAGGCCAAAGCCACTTTTGAGGTCCGAGGCCGAGGCCTGCAAAATATGCCCGAGGACGGCCTCGAGGCGAGGCCTCAACCCCATGTCTGAGAGAGATATATATAAATATATATATTAGTGGTGGACCGGATGTAAGTTTTTCAACATCTGCGAATGCGGATCTTTAATTTCAATATCCGCGGATGCGGATGCGGATATTTAGTTAATCTATCAATATAATATAGAATTATGAATATATGACAATTTTTCAAATTTCGTGATATTACTAGTATGGCAGGCAATGCATAAGAATTAAAATTAATATTAATGTTTTCATTATGATAAAAATAATAACTTTCTCAAGAGTTTCAGCTACAGAAAATTCAATGAAACAAGTTTCATTCAATTTTCTCTGTTACCAGGTATTTATATTTTGAGGTTTATATATTTATTTGTTCATTAATAATTAATACTTTACATGAAATGTGCATGACTGGGCCTCATAAGCTATTTTATAAGCTAATTTAATTGTAAATTGCATAATTTATTAGAGGTAATATCCGCATAACAACCGCAGTCAGAAGTGCGGATGCGGATGTTAAAAATGATGCGGATATCCGGTCCACCACTAATATATTCCAGACTTTTGACTCACCCTGTATAGGAGAGAGTGGCTAAATAAGGATAAATATTGTTATTTAAGAATCATGTATTTTAGCTGGTAAAAAGGATGTAACGATAGAACATTAAATATAGACCTTTTTATAAGGAAATAACAGGTAATTCAAGGCAAGACCATGTATTGGAACAAAAACAGAGCGACTAATGCCCTGTTTAAGTATGTATTGAGGTATATAAAAAATCATGAGGATGAGTTAAGGAGAGATGTTCTGGCAAGAAACTGTCAGTGTTGACATGTGCATATATGATTTAAAAGGGTGATCTGTAAATTTCGAACTTTAACTGCCAATGTAATTTTGTGTTTCTGGGACGCTACTAAAACATTTGATCGTGTTAATCAGACAAAGCGCACAAGAAAATGTAAAGATAGTAACCTTTATTACGAGAATTGTGAACAATCATAAATTTAAGGTGAAAATTATAGTTACGTAAAACAAACAATAAATAAATCTGTAAATAAAATGTTATTCCCCACAAAATCGACATTCGGTTTTCTTTAATTGCATACATTAAGAATGTTATTTTGCCACATACTTGGGTACTTTTCCGTTATAACCCCGCAATTTTAATAAGCCCATTAATGTCAATCGCCCACGACGATTCGTTAAGTTTAATCGTGATATTTTGGTTGTTCTGTATATATACATATACAGTATATGATATATATATATATATATATATATATACTATATATATCGTATACAGTCTATATATATATATATATATATATATACAGGGCGTCCCAAAAAAATGTATACACACTTTAACAGCTGATAGCTCAATTGATGTTTCTTTCTTTCCAAGTTAAACCCATTATAATTAATAATGGCAGTCAGACTAAGCTTTAAACAAAGGAAATTCATTCTAAAATGCTACTGGAAGTGTGAAAACGCAGTTGAAATGCAAAGACAGTTTAGGAGGGAGTTTCAAACAGATCCACCAACGCGACTTACCATCACTCGAATTAGAGTAAGTTTGAAGCCGATGGAACTGTTCAGAATGTCCACAAGAAGCGTTCCGGAAGACCACGGACATCGACAAGCCCCACAAAGCAAGAAAGAGTATTGGAAACGTATCACCAAAGTCCAAGAAAATCTGTGCGGCAAGCGAGTCGTGAGGTAGGAATTTCAGAATCGTCTGTCCAACGCATTTTGAAGCGCTGTCAATGGAAAAGTTACATTCCAAGATTAGTCCATGCTATTAATGAAGATGATCCGGACCGAAGAGTGGAGTATTGCGAGTGGTACTTGGCACGATGTGAATGTGGATTGGACGAAGGGGTTTCGTAGAATACCCTCCGCGTTCACCAGACCTCACACCACTAGACTTTTTTTATGGGGATACTTAAAAGACAAAGTCTACGCTATAAAACCTGCAACAGTCGCTGAATTGAGAGCAGCCATTGAACGAGAATGCACACAAATACCAAACGAAATGTTTCGTGATGTTTGCGATTCCATTGCTTCGCGTTATCAGCAGTGCCTGGACCAGAACGGACGTCAGTTTGAAAACAGGCGTTGACAAAACAATTAAATAATGTCTGTAGATTCTATTACATTTTGAAAATGAAATGTATTTTAATAAACACTGCCTTTATAATTATTTAAAGTGTGTATACATTTTTTTGGGACGCCCTGTATATATATGTATATGTATATATACACACACATATATACGTATACAGTATATGTATATATATACACACACATATATATACATATACAGTACATATATATGTACACACACACACACACACACACATATATACGTATACATTATATATATATATATATATATATATATTATATATATAATATATATATATATGTTAACCCCTCCGTCTATGGCATTGGTTGGTTCGAAGTCGACGGGGGTTCTTGGTTAGGAGGCAGCAACGGATTTGTTACTCGCAGTAGTTTCTTCTATACTACTCTCCGAGTTCTTCTAGAGTGGTTCAGAGGATTCTGGGAAAACTTACTAAATTATCTGACGGTTCCCCGATGCTTCTTATAAGTATCGGGAAATTATTTTTCTCTACTGACTGAGTTCTCTGAAGAGAGCACGGCTCGAAGGAGAAGATAAAGACTTTTTCTTACTGTAATTTATTGCTAAAATGTACAGGTAATGCTCAACCTCTAAGTTAGATTAGACTTTTACAAGGGGAGAGGTTCGACCTCTTTCGACCATGGCTCAGGCCGGAATTTAAAAGTGAGAAGGCCCTCGGCCTCCTCGAGGAGGGCTCCAACCTCCTCGCTGAAGGGCTGCTAAGGCAGGAGTGATTCAATTTACAATACAAGAATTAAATAAGTCTAAATTTTGGGGGAGTGCAGTTGAAGGTTAAGTTCTCCCCTTTAACTGGAGATCTAAACAGTTCTTGGACGTTAAGCATAATTTAAACTTATATCAGAATTTTGAAAGATTCCAATATAAAACGAAAAAAAAAATAAAAAAAATAATAATAATATCGCCGAGTATATATTCCTAAATGGCGACAAAATGTCGGAGTAGTACATTGAGTGCAATCCCAAGTACATCACTGTGTACATTGTAATTTTGGTTTATTACAACTATGATTATAATTACCAATTAATTCACATTCGCTTATTATCCTTAATTACAGTTTCATTAAAGTACATTAATTACATTATATTAAATTATTACACTTAATTACAATTTTAGCAAATTGTTAATTGACATATCTAATACTGAAGTAATCTAAATAGGTGATACAATTTATATAATGAAGGAGAGTTAACCGTTGTTCTATAATAATTTAAAGGCGATTAACAGCAATGTTATATATTTATAGTTCGATAATTACGCCAAATTATGTCACATATTATTAGAACATGGTTGGTTATCAGAGTTTGAAAGTCTAATTAGCCAGCGATGAGGAAAGCAGAGAAAAATACGGTGTACTTTTCATTGGAAGAACACAGCCATTTATGATAACGTAATACATAAGTAATCTAGAATTTGAATGACAATTAGGTAGAAATAGTAAGTACAAGTAATGAGAACGGGAATAACTGTGTGACGTAAGCAGATAACGAACTAGTGGCCTGGCAGGGAAACAACACAATATATTATAATAATATAACATAACATCTTAACGTTATAAATTGGTAGCAGAAGCAAGAGAGAAGATTTCGAATTCAGATGCTTGCTTTTGGCGACGTCATCGGAATTCGAACATTCGTATCAGCATTAACGAATAACTTGCGAGAGGTGAAATAATTAAAAGAAAAGTAAAAAGAATACATGTGGACGTATATACACATGTACGTAACTATGTTCGTAATCATGATCACTAGGGGACATGTACGAATGCACAAAGTATTGTACACATATCGGTACGTAACACAATAGGTTGTGTGCGTAATATAGACACGAGTAAACATGGACTGATAGGTTGGTAGGGCATAAGTAGACAATAGGTAGATGAATGAATAAGTAATAAAATTAATAAAGGATAGCGATCAAGAAAGGACATGGATGAATGAATGAATATGGTCGAATAATATTTACACTGCATAACACCAGACAGGACACAACATACAAATAATGACTTACAGAGAATAAAGTTTTTATTATCATTAAAGAATTTACCAGACATTGAATACGAAAGATATCCACATACTAGACACGTGATTCAGTATTCAAGGTATGGAAAACGTGAAGAGAATTAAGTTACTTCATGACGCCATAGTTTATCAAATTATGCAATACGTTAATTCATAATTAATACGCCATAGTTACTTAATTCGTACGTACACTACAAGTCATTACTGGGAGAAATTAGAAGGAACGAATTAGAGAAATACAGTAATGAAAGGTTTATGGCCATTGTACGAAGAGTGAGTGAAACTATTAATTAAATACATATACGTATACGAGTATATCGTAAATTTTAAGGAATATTAGAACAATGAAACAATTCACCAATTATTTTGCAAAAATAGGAAGCAAATCAAAATTTTATCCAAACTGTCGATAGGCGATTTTGGTTATGTAAAAATGAATATTTGAATATAAAGATTATATAAAGATTATAGAGAAATTATTCATTGTTCATTTTTACATATACACATATATACGTATACAGTAGAAAATGTTATAATGTTATAATGTTTCAGACCAACAAAGACCCTAGGATCCACTCATGGCTGGTCTACCTAACTGCGTTCGTAATTGTGTATTGCGCATGTCCTCCGTGGTGGCGGAGGGGACCTACAATTTTACGTGGGTTCCGAACCACAAGAACATGAGAAATTTTTATAGTGGGCACACTAGGGGCCACTTCGGCCCATCGAGGTAGCTCCACTATGTAAAAACTGCCTGTACATTGGCAACAACCAATTTTTACAAAACTAAATAATTATCAATTTAAAACTAATTAATTATCAATTAAAAACTAAAGATAGAATTTCTCGATCCAGAGGATCAAGTCATAATAGACTACTATCCACAAATATGTTACACTCGATATCTATTTATAACCGACATGCAAATATATCAGATCCAAAGAATCCAGTCAATTTCATGACGGTATCCATCACTACCAGTACCTTGCCAACCAAAAATAAGTCACGGTCCATATCGATTGCGGACCAAGTCAATTTACAACCATATACATTACAATATATACACTTAGGAGGAAAAGTGTAGGTGTGGCTGTAAAGACTGTACAGTAATGTAGAAATGTGTGTGCACCCATTTTGGGTCTCCCATTTAAAGGTGTTTGTGGGGCAAGTGAAGATCATGAGTTTTTCAATACCTCACAGTACTATGGGGGGCACCGCTCGGCAGAGGAATCTCTTTAAATGGGGTGTGTAAGGACAGAGAGTATCCCCTAACCCAAGATGCTGCCTCCCTATATCCCACAACACTTGTGTTGAGCTGTGGGATCTATCACCACAAAGCCTTAATTTTACTACCTTAAACTATACCCAATCTATCAACATATGCGTCTAATCGATTTTTAAACATGTTTATAGACGTGCTACTAATTACTTCTACCGGCAAACTATTCCAGCTATTTACTATTCTATGCGTAAAAAAGTTTTTGGCAACTGTCTCGAACCTTCTACTTGTCAACTTACACCCGTTATTTCTAGTCCTATTATATTGAGATATTTCGAAAAAGCTATCTCTATCTACGTTATCGAACCCATTCATAATTTTGAAAACCTGGATTAGATCACCCCTTAGCCTCCTAGTCTCGAGTGTAGTCAATTTTAACTCCTTAAGCCTATCCTCGTACGACTTTGACCTAAGCGACGGAATCATCTTAGTTGCTCGTCTTTGAACTCTTTCGATTTTGTCTATATCTTTGCGCATATGCGGATTCCAAAATTGGACCGCGTACTCCAAATGGGGTCTAACTAATGATTTATAAAGAGGAACTATAATATCGCGCGATTTGTACTCAAAATTCGAGCTATAAAACCTAACACTTTGTTCGCCTTATTGACCGCTGCTGTACTTTGTTTCGCTACTTTTAAATCACCAGTGACTATAACTCCTAAATCTTTTTCCTGCTCTACGCTTGTTAATCTTTCCCTGACATACTATACGCAAAATTACCGTTACGCGAACCTATATGCAAAATTTTGCACTTATCGACGTTAAATCTCATTTGCCATGTGACTGACCAATCAACGATTTTATTCAGATCTTCCTGGATTTTACCTCTATCTTCGTCATTAATCGCCCTACCACCCAGCTTCGTGTCATCCGCAAACTTTGAAACTGTACTGACTAGGCCGACATCTAAATCGTTAATATATATATAAGAAAAAGCAAGGGGCCCAATACAGAACCCTGAGGAACGCCACTCGCTACATTAGCCCAACACGACTCCGCTCCATCAACGACCACCCTCTGTTTCCTACCTCGCAACCACTCTTCTAGCCAATTTATTACTACACCCCTGATTCCATGAGCCTTAGTTTTTTCAATGAGTCTTTTGTGCGGCACGGTGTCAAACGCTTTTTGAAAATCTAAATACACTACATCAACCGCCCGATGTCTATCGTAAACGTCAACCACGCTTTGGAAAAATTCTAAAAGATTAGTTAAGCAAGATTTGTTTCGCCTAAAACCGTGCTGCGTATTTCTAACTAGTTTATGCAATTCTAAGTGTTCGACTATACGATCCCTAATTATTGATTCCAGTAGCTTACCTACAACAGACGTTAAACTGATTGGCCTATAATTTCCCGCCGCACCTTTATCGCCTTTCTTAAAGATAGGTGTTACGTTTGCTAACTTGAAATTATCTGGTACGCACCCCTCAGAAATAGACGCATTAAAAATCTTTGTTAGCGGCACAACAATGCTATCTTTTAATTCTTTTAGTTGTATGGGATATATGGAATCCGGCCCCGGTGATTTACGCGTTTTCATTTTATCAATATAGCGCATTATCCCCTTCACTAACCACAATATTATCCAAAATATTACCATTATCAAAAGGTATTATGTCTATGACCGTAGGGATATTCGTTACATCTTCTATAGTAAAAACTGACGTAAAAAATTCGTTTAGCAAGGTAGCCATTTCCTTGTTTTCAGAAACTAGATCTCCGTTTACATTTTTCAAGGCCCCAAGACACTTTTTACTGGATTTCTATTATTGACGTATTGAAAGAATCGCTTGGGGTTTTCTTTACCGTCACGAGCTATGGAGATTTCAAATTCGCGCTTGGACTTTTTTATTACACTTTTCGCTTCACGCCTTAGAGATATGTAGTTGTTTCGTAACCACAAATTGTCTTTATCGCACTTATGTAGCCTATAAGCCCTATCTCTACTCTTTATAATGTCTCCTACTCTAGAAGTAAACCACAAGGGCTTGTTGTTTACTTTCGCACGCTTAATTTTGTACGGTACACATTCCTCATTTATAGTCCTAAATACTGTTTCGAACGATTCCCACATTAGTTTTGCGTTGGAGTTCCCCATTACGTTTTCCCAATTGACGTGTGACAATTTATTTCGAAATTTACAAAAGTCTGCGTGCTGGAAGTTAGGAATTTTAGTCGAGTTAGTTGGTTTCGAGTGACTTACTGAGAGGACAAACTCTACCATATTGTGATCGCTATTGCTTAACGGTTCTATTACTTGAAGATCAGTAATTAGCCTATCATCCGTAGTTATTACTAAATCTAAAATACTGTCCAACCTCGTAGGTTCCCCAACCTTTTGAATAAGAAAGCTATCCTCGAGAAAATTAACTAAACGATTACCTTCCGCGTCTCCCTGCATTGTATCGTAATTCACGTTGGCGCAATTAAAGTCACCCATAACTAAAGCCTGCTCACTACCGATTATTCTCTTTAGTTCACGATATAACGCTTCGTCCGTATCAGCTGTTTGATTAGGGGGCCTATATATAACCGCAACAACAAGTTTGAAATCGTTCAATTTAAGTTCTGCTATAGTCGAATCTATCGGTTCTGGAATTGTGTGCTTTACTTCTATAACGTTCGCAATATTATCTTTGATATACAACATAACACCGCCTCCTCGCCTACCTATTCTGTTTTTAACAAAAAGTCTATAACCTTTAATTTGATACTCCCCTACAAAGTCACGTGTTTCAGTGCTAAGCCACGATTCATTTATCGCAATTAATCATAGTCTTTACAAGCAATTAAAGAAAAAAATTCGTTTATTTTATTTCGTAGGCTACGAGCATTTAAGGATAGAACCTTCAAATTGTTTGTAACTGCGACACCTTCGCGAGCGCAGGGGAAATTTGTGGAATTTACGCTGGGACCGTTCGAGTTACGGCAGCCTGAAAAGAAGAGACAGTATTATGAAATAGTCTTCCTAAACGCGCAGCTCCAACGTCATTAAGATGAAGTCCATCTTCGAGGAACAAGTCCCTCCTGCCGTAGAAACTGTTCCAAAAATTCGCAAAATGCACTCCTTCCTGTTGGCAAAGAGACTTTAGGTTATTGTTAATATAGGTCGCCTTGCTGTAGAAATCGTTACGTTGGATAATTCGAGGAAGTATACCTGTTAAACAATCTTATTAGTTTTCTCCTTTAGTCGCTCTAGTAAGTCCCTGTACCTAGCCAGCAGTTCTTCCGATCTAGAATTTAAAACGTTATTAGTACCGACATGAATAACATACGTTGTGTCCTCGGCGGTACCGTCTGTAAAATGGTCAACACTATTAGTTATATCCTCCACCCTTGCACCAGGGTAGCAGTAACGGCGCCTACGACGAGGGTTTCTCCCACAGAATTCCTCGAGCTGCCCTCGAACAATGGAATCGCCAACGAGTCGTATTTCCGGTTCATCAGCATCTTCGAAACCTAAAACAGAAAACTTATTGCTTGTTATTACTGGTAGACAAGTCTTAGGTTTTCTCAATGGGGCTCCATTACGCACTCGAACGAAGGGTTGGGAACTAGGGGAAGAGAGAGGGCTAAAATACTATTTATATTATTAGTAGAAACTGAGGCAGGAGGGGTCGTAACTGGAGTCTCAAGGGATTCTAATTTTGCCGTCAGGAGCATCACGCTTTCTTCAAGCCTCACCCTGGCCTCCCTCTCACGTTCTAACTCGTTCCTCAGACTTCCATGCTTGAGCACCACCTGCAAACTAACTGTTCATTATTATTAGCCATTGTAAACGCGTAAGCGGCAAATTTCCCTTCACAGCGACTGCAAGTACTTGACGGGGGTGCCATGCTTTTAATTAGTTAAAAAACAAAAAACAAAAAACGAGCGTTTGGAAATTAATAAATTACAACGTAGGTCTACCGCGTGCTTATTGTGCCGTCACCTGCGAAAACCCGCAAAAATGTTCTTGAAACGCAGAAACAGGTTCTTGTAACACAATTTTATGCTAAATGAATATATAATTAAGCTACCGACGAAAGATCTGTTAAAGAAAAAGTATTAAATGAAACTTATCTGTCCGCTGTTCGACCGACTTAATGTCTTTTTTCCCACGGTGGGTGACCCTTCGGGAGGTCAGGTAGAGTGTGAAGGGAAAATGAACCTTAAGAAACCTCGTTTCTGATAGATTTGAAAAACACAAAGGCAAACCAAGGGAATTTCAACCTTATGAAACCTTGTGTAGTAATAGATTCGGGAACAAACAAGGCATTAGCCTTGGTTTAGTCAAGTAATATAGTAATGAATAAATTCAATAAATGAAATATATTCGTTAATGAATGATTAGTAACACGAAGTAATTTAGTTAAGAATGCACCAAACACTTCTCTTTTTTTAAAGACACTTGAACGAAAACCACTTATTCACTTGATAACACTGGGCACTCGATAAAACACGTCTGTTCACAAGGAAAGACTGATCACGACTGACTATATATATATATATATATATATACACATACACATATATATGTATACAATATATAAATATATACACGTATACAGTATATATATATTTATGATATATCTATACACATATTTATACAGTATATATATATACATATACGTATTCAGTATATATATGTATATCTATATATATACACACATGTATACAATATATATCTATATACATATACGTATACAGTATATATATATATATATACACATACACGTATACAGTATATGTGTATATATACTGTATACTTATGTATTATATATATATATATATATATATATATATATATATATATATATATATATATACATATACGTATACACTATATATACATACACATATACGTAAACAGTATATATATATATATATATATACACATAAGTATACAGTATATATACACATATATACATACATATACGGTATATATACACACATACGTATACAATGTATATATATATATATATATATATATATATATATATATATATATATATATGTATACAGTATATATATATACACACATATACGTATACAGTATATATACATATACGTATACAGTATACACACACACACACATATATATACGTATACAGTATATAGATATATACACACACATATATAAGTATACAGTATATGTACTGTAGGTAAGCTACATCACACAACAGTTTACAAACAAGAGAGGCCATCACGAAAATGCGCTTTACTGTGTTACCCCACCCTCCATAGAGCCCAGATCTGGCACCTTCAGACTTCCATTTGTTTGGGCCAATGAAGGATGCTACTCGTGGAAGAAAGTTTCAGAGTGACGATGAGGTTGTTGAGGAGATTAAGAGGTGGCTCCAGCGGAACCCAGCGGACTTTTACCAGCAAGGAATAAAGGCCCTTGTTTCGAGGTGGAGGAAAGCCGTAGAAAAGGATGGAGACTATGTGAAAAATAAAAACCTGTAAAAAAGGTATGTAACTACTTGTCTGGAACTTACAAGGAAACTTGGAAAAAAAAAAAAGGTGGGGAAAAATGTATTGAGTGACCCTAGTATATATATCAGCACAATGCTGATGCTCCCCTGTATACACAAATAGGAGAATGTAGACGCCAATCGACCAGGGAAATACTCCGTGGGGAACGTTAAGCAGGAGACGGGGAGTGCTGGAACTCCCGTTTCTCCTGTCACTGTTCTCCTTAGCTGATCTTTTTCCGTGTCTCATCTACCCTGTGAGCAGTCCAACATGCTCCCAAATACGCTTCTCCCTCTATTCCTCACTACATATACATGCATCTTACAGTCTTTTCAAAATTTCTAAAAAAAAAAAAATGGCATCATTAAACCTTAGAGACCTTGTTTTTGGCTCTCTCCTTCTTCTGTGGAGGGGTCACTTTTGCGGGCGTTCGCCCTTGGCCCCGTCCTTCCTATATAAAAATAAATAAATAAATAAATAAATCTCTTCAGCTTTAAGGAGCTTGTCCGTGAACGCTCTGAAAATGATATCATGCTACCAGATAGAGTGTAGGCATGGTTAAGACGCTGCGGGTTTGGTACGCAGGTTCAACGTGGGTGTGTGGGCGCGACGTATGCGGGATGCCTGCGGGACTGCGACAGTTTCCCGAGAGGCTACATCTTTAAACATAACTCAAAAATGTTTATGAAATTTTCCTTTCCTCCTCAGGTTAGGTTTGGTTAACCTGACCTATCCCATACCCCTGCCTCAAATACATCTCATCAGCGACTGTATGTTTTTCTTTTTTGTATGTTTTTATGTTTGTTTTTATGTTTGTTTGATTTTTAAACCAAGGATGTGAGGACAGTGTCACGGCATCATGCCAAAATGTAACTCTTAGACGGACGTGAGGAATTCGAGGAAGAAATTCTCAAATAGATCTATTTCTGTCTCCTCAAATGCTAACATACTACTTAAGTGAAATATTTATCTGTATGAATACTTATGAGCACCACTGTATATATTGCTAGCAAAGCGTTTATTGTGGCTGTTCCGGCCTTAATCTTTTTCACAATACGTATAATTTAAATATCAAACGCATTTGTGTGGTTATGTTTGTATTATTTTTAGAAAAATTACATAAACATGTTCATTCATTCGCGCATCATAGTGACTAGCAGTTTAAACAGATAACAGTGAAACCTTTGAAAGTTCTTCGTTCATAAAAGTAATTTTGCGCGCACTTTTGTCTCCTTCAAAAGAGAACATTGCACAAAACACAATTTTTAACAAAGCAGATATCGTTTTTACTTTATTCACAGAAGTACACATATAGAAAATGTAAAAAATATGTAAAAAAGTAATAAGGCATTTATGTGGTGGAAGTACTTTTAATCTTTTTTTTCCTCCTCCATCCGGAAATGCATTATTGAATTGTTTCCGCTTCCTGTTTTAAATAATTTTGGGGTTTAGATGCGAATTTTTTTAGAGGGGAGCGAGGTTTGGTGGCGTTCAAGATATAATCGTAGAAATTTACAAGGGATAATTTCAGGTTTTCATCTTAGATTTTTATTTTTTATTTGTTATTTACAGAATCGTTCCTTTTGCAGTTAAATTTCGTAAAATCGTTTTGGTTTGGAAAGCGGAAGTTTCTAATATATATTATGTGTGGGGGGGAATATCTTAAATAGGAGTGAACATTTTTGGAATGCACCTACCCAGCTTTTTACTCTAACGGTTCCAGCGGCGGTATTTTCTTAAATAACGGCTCTTTATATATATATATATATATATATATATATATATATATATATATATATATATACACAGGGTGTTTCATAACATCTGGGACGCACTTTCAGGATGGATTCAGGACCTGAAAACAATAAAAAAAGTTTATATAAACGCCCGAAATCACTGTTTCCGAGTTACAGCCCGTTTTGTTCCAGCAATTCTTTCCGCAAACTGTTTACAAACACTGCTTGCCGACAATATTTGTGAGTGTGTACGAGACTTATTTCATGTATGGCCTTGCCGATTGTAATGTTTTGTACACTCTATGACATGTTTCAATATCGTTGAGTGTAGAGCCATCAGTCAGTCAGAGGTGCATCGCGGTGTTTCACTGTTCGTATTCGTAACTTCTTACCGTGAATAAGTGCCGTCCAGTGAAAATAAAAAATCCTAAAAGTTTTTGTGCTTTTCAGTGATAGTGTGCATTTGAAGTGAGAATGGAGGTTTATTCAAACAGAGAAATGGCAGCCATGTATCTCATGTATGGACATGCCGAGGGTAATGCGGCCGCAGCAAGACGTCTGTATGCGGAAAGGTTTCCGAATCGCCATCTGCCAGATAAGAAGACCTTTCAGAGAAGAGACGAGCGTCTTGGTGATACAGGATCATTGAGCAAGCGAGTTTCAGATGGTGGTAGACCAATCAGCGCCAGAACTGTTGAGTTGGAGGAGGGGGTCCTGAATCGCGTGGAGGAACATCCTGGTGTCAGCACCCGAAGGATAGCAGCAGCAGAGGGTGTAAGATATACAACTGTGTGGAGAATTTTACGGGAACAACAGCTCCTTCACAAGAAATGGCGTGATCAATTTTCACAACACTCATCACTGGACCGAAGAGAATCCGCATGCCATCATCCAGTCAAGGCACCAACAACAATTTAGTATCAATGTATGGGCAGGAAGTATTGCCAACAACTTAATCTGTCCTCCTGTTTTGCCTGGAAGATTAACAGAAGAATCCTATTTCAATTTTTTAAGGAATGATTTAAGCGATTTACGAGATGAAGTTCCTCTTGGTGTCCGACGTCGTATGTGATTTGTGCATGACGGCACTCCGCCTCATTTCAGTCGAGTAGCCAGAGATTATTTGGATGACCATTTCCCTGATAAATGGATAGGCCGTGGAGGACCCATTGCGTGGCCTGCTCGCTCCCCGGACCTAAATCCACTCGATTTTTACCTGTGTGGTCATCTGAAATCCATCGTTTACGTGACACTCATTGACAACATTGAAATGCTTCGCCAACGTGTAAAACAATGATGCCAAAAAATCCGAGCAATTCCTGGAATGTTTGAATGCGTCAGGCAGTCTATGACGAGGCGTGCTCAGGCGTTAATTTCGCAGCCATTCACTACCTTAAAGAAAAAAAAATATATATTATAGTCAGCACTGAAAATTCCTATGATGCACGACTTTTGTGCCACCCTGTATATATATATATATATATATATATACACACACACAGTGGCGTTCAAAAGCCTGCGTCCACCTTATAATCACCCAATTTATTGTACATTGTACAAATATATATGATAATTACAACAGAATTTTATTTTTTTTGTTACATTATTTGCTTCTAAATGTAATTATTATAAATTAGTAAAGAAGTTAACAATTTAATGGCATAATCTTATTAATAATCGATATGACCTCCTTTTTCTTTAATGACAGCTTCCACATTTTGTGCTATGTCGTTCCAGCATTCTTCTACATTCTCCCAGAGAGAATCAAGAGAAGTTACAGTTGGTTCTAATGTCTAACAAACTCCTCTATGAGACCCAAAAAGTTCTACTTTTGATTCATCAGTAAAAAGAACTTTTTCCAGTCGTCTCCAGTAAAATTTCGATATTCTCTTGCCCACTCCAATCTTTTAGCCTTATTTTGTTTCCTCAGTAGTGGTTTGGACACAGCAACTCTTCCATGGAGACCAGCTCTTATGAGTCTTCTTTTTATAGAACTTGTACTTATTGGAGAGTCCCGTTGTTCATTCAACTGTGCCTGAATCTGTGTAGCTGTGGCTTTTCTGTCACGCAGTGATGTAACCTTGATGTAATGATCCTCAGAATCAGTACTGTAGTCACCTTAGGTCTGCCAGATCTTGTCTTTGAAGAGCACGATCCAGATTCTTTGTATCTGCTTATAGTTCTTTGGGGGCGGCCCCTTTTGAAACGTTAATTTTTGCCGAGATCTGGCGTTGGGACATTCCCTCTCTTAAAAGGACAATTATTTGTCCTCTGTGGGATAAACTTAGCTCCTTAGACATTTCAATTACGGCCTGTAAAGAGAGAATAGAGAAAATGATTAATTATTTTTTAATCAAATTGCTACAATGTCATTGACTAATTGGTTTTATCAGTTATAAAAGACCAGTTGTTAAAATTACTGTATGAATACACTATTGTGAGGATTAATAACATTTGGCTATGGTCTGTCACCAATACCTGGATTAAAATCGGTGTTATTATACTGCAAAGAAAAAACGTAACATGACCAAAAAGGACCATTTTCATTAATGTGTCCTTTCTTATGAAAAAAAAGCTACATTACTTACACATGTAGTAGAATATATGAAATACCATTTCTTGTAAAACAAAATACCTTAATATAGCGGACATACTTTCTCAGAGTTGAATTATTTTCTAGAAATTGTCTAAAACTGAGGTGGACGCACACTTTTGAACGCCACTGTGTATATATATATATATATATATATATATACACAGTGGTGTAGTGCTGTGGGAACGCGTGGGAACGGCGTTCCCTTACTTTTTTTGGTAGACGGAACGGTGTTCCCTCACTATTCAAATAAATCCGAACTTACAAATCTCTAACGTCATGAAATTTTAATTCCCACCCCTAGAAGAAATATGAGAAAGAATCATTAACTGCTTCATTTCTTTTAGCTTCGACTGAGGCAATGCTAGCCTATAAAGATCTGGTGAAACAGTCACCACGGCGTACCAGTTGTTAACTTTTTTTTAGTTAATCATTCCAGATGTTAGCTATTTTTATTGATCGTACTGGATGTCGTATATCTAATGACACTGGAAATACTGCATCTTCAACCTTGGAATATATCCTAATATCCAGTGCATATGACCTCAAAATATCCCTGAAATTGGTCAGATTTCAAAAGATTTCCCGGGGGGCTTACAGTGCCCCCAGACCCCCAGCTGTATGGGCTCGCCGCGCTCGCCATTGTCCCCCCCGCAATAGAGTAACACTTTCAAAATGCGTTCCCTCACTTCTTTATTTAGCACTACACCACTGTATATATATATATATGCGGTAAAATCACAGAATAACACGTGATCTTATTAATAAGCAAACAACCACAGGGAAAAAGGAAAAAGAAACACGGAATCCGAGCGCTTTCGTGATATATTCACATCTTCAGAGAAAAGAAAGAAATTAAAAAATAAAAAGGAAAGAAAATTCCTATTTCTTTCTTTTCCCTGAAGATGTGAATATATCACGAAAGCGCTCGGATTTCGTGTTTCTTTTTCCTTTTTCCCTGTGGTTGTTTGCTTATGTATATATATATATATATATATATATGCGCCTCGGTGGTATAGTGGTTAGCGTCACTGACTACGAATCCATCGGCCCTGGGATCGAGACCCGATGACGGCAGCCAGCGTGCAGCAAAACCCAGCTGTTCATCCTTCCACACAAATAAAGAAAGTGGTTGGTAGATAAATGGGTACCCTGGGTGGCCTTGTGGTTAAGACGCTGGGCTGATGGTGGGGCGTGGTTCGGATTCCACGTTAAATTGACTGTAGGTCTAAGGTGGAGTGTAAAGCTTGACTTTCGTCAGAATGAACAATTCGGGCGGAAGCTAACCAAAAGTGTGTATATATATATGTATATATATATATATATATATATATATATATATATAAATAGCGAGGAATAGGAGGACGAAAAGATGGTACATGTTTATTAACAGACGTTTCGGAAAAATTCAATTTCCATCATCAGTGCTAAAAAGTTTAAAAACAAATAGAAATAAATAAGTATAATAAATAAAAACGAACAATAAATTAAAATGGCGCAACAATTAGCGAGAATTAATAGTAAGTTACAATATATTAAATTAAAAGATTAAAAATTAAATGATACAAAGTATAAAAGTATGGACAATAAGTAAAATATAAAGCGGTTTAGGTAAAACAGAATTGAAGGGTTTCTTATCAGATTGTTAATGTAATGGGAGACTAATTATACAGAAGATTGGGAATGGTTGCCTCTTGAAAGAATTCCATATTAGGAAGATGAAGCCGGGCGGAGTGATGGTGGATTTCTTTTGAGAGTTTATTTTGCAATGTTTAAATTGAAAGCGGAACTGCAATCGTTGAGGGTTGGCTGGATACTGAGGATATAAAGGGACTCAAGTATGCGGAGGTCGATTAGTTGGTTGGCTGAATTAATGATTTTGAAGTGGGAGGAAAGTAACGGGTGGTTGTGGAGGTGGCAGTGATCCCTTATTGCTGATTTGGAGGGTTTGTTCAAGGGCTGTGAAGTTCTTGTAAAAATCCCACGATGCTCGTCCACTCTTGTTTGATATTGGCGGATGGTACTGCCAATATAGTTCGCTTTGCAGCGAACACAATTAAAAGCGTAGATAGTGGACGAAGCAAGTGGCTGGGGTGTTTTTTCTTTATGGTTGAGGTAAGATTTGATACTATTGTTGTTGGTGACTGCGAAATGAAATTTAATTTGGGGGTAAAGCGGGGTGAGTAAGAGACGGAGTTCTGAAAGTATTTTGTGGCTAATGTGGTCGTAATAGGGGAATGAAAAATATTGTACGTCTTTTTTAACAGTGGGAACTTTAAGTAGGGGGGGTTGATAAATATTATTAAGAAAATTTCTGGTTAAGGACTGTAACAGATGTTTTGGGAAAGAGTTATTAATGCTGAGGTTAAGAATTAACTCTATTTCATGATGGAAGGATAAGTACGAGGAGCAAAGATGGTAGGCACGGTGGATTAAAATTTTAATACTGTTTATTTTATACAGCAAGGGGATGTGGCTTAGGAAATTAGTACCTAGGCCTGTGTACATGGGTTTTCGATATATAGAAGTGCTAAATTTGTTGTTTTGTTTAGTTATTGTAATATCTAGGAAGGGAAGGGTGTTATTGGATTCGTCTTCTTTGGTGAACTTAATATTTTTATGTTGGGAATTAAGGTAGTTAAGAAAAAGGGGGGCGTGGTTGGCATTGTGAAAAAGGAGAAAGGTGTCATCAACGATAATCCTTTAACTCTTTCCCTAAAACTTGAAGATAAAATCAACCGTTTCCTCAAAAAACTATATGATCAGAACAAAATTTCAGAAGGCACTTATAACCAAGTACGTTCTTCCGGCTCATCCCCAGGTACTCTCTATGGCCTCCCTAAAATACATAAACCCAACTTACCCATTAGACCCATCCTTTCGGCCTACACTACCCACAATTACAAACTAGCAAAATTCCTAATTCCCACTTTAACCCCACTAACCCAAAACGAATACTCCGTCACCAACTCCTACGAATTCACTAAAGAAATATGGACCATAAATAACTCAAATAACCTTCATATGCATAGTTTCGATATAGTATCTCTGTACACCAACGTTCCAATTAAAGAAGCCATCGCTATCTGTATTAACAGCCTTTTCGCCAACAATCCGAATACAGTTTTGAATCTAACAAAACATGAATTTACCAAACTGCTCACGCTCGCCGCCTCAGACACCTATTTTTTCTTTAACCAACAACTCCATCAACAAACCGACTCACTAGCTATGGGATCCACCTTAAGTGTTACTCTAGCGAACATCTTCCTCAGCCATCACGAAAATAACTGGCTACTTCATTGCCCCACTCGTTATAAACCACACCTATATAAAAGATACGTTGATGACACCTTTCTCCTTTTTCACAATGCCAACCACGCCCCCCTTTTTCTTAACTACCTTAATTCCCAACATAAAAATATTAAGTTCACCAAAGAAGACGAGTCCAATAACACCCTTCCCTTCCTAGATATTACAATAACTAAACAAAACAACAAATTTAGCACTTCCATATATCGAAAACCCACGTACACAGGCCTAGGTACTAATTTCCTAAGCCACATCCCCTTGCTATATAAAATAAACAGTATTAAAATTTTAATCCACCGTGCCTACCATCTTTGCTCCTCGTACTTATCCTTTCATCATGAAATAGAGTTAATTCTTAACTTCAGCATTAATAACTCTTTCCCAAAACATCTGTTACAGTCCTTAACCAGAAATTTTCTTAATAATATTTATCAACCCCCCTACTTAAAGTTCCCACTGTTAAAA